>JAUELO010460085.1:0-12534 GCA_032357855.1 Amphibolips quercusostensackenii
TCCAAAAACTACCTTCGAAATTAAATATGCACTCAAGCTGAATGTAGGCATATCAGAATTTTCAGCTTTTTGTCGGCTCTTCTAAGGCATCAACACTGATTTTTGGGCCTTTTTATATTTCTCAAAGAAGGCACTTTTAGGGTGGAGGTGCTGTCAGCTAGCACCTCCACTAAAGAAGATTCAAAAACTTAAAAAATCAAAAGCGCCAAGATTTTCGGCTTTTTTTGGACTTTTCAAAAATGCAAAAACCAATTCTCAAAAAGAAACCCCTATTTTCTAAAAACTACTTTCAAACTAAAATACGCAATCAAGTTGAATGTGAGCATATCCTAATTTAAGGCATTTTTTGGGCTCTTTTTGCGCACCAATACTGATTTTTGAATTTTTCATTTTTCTCAACAAAAAAAAAGAACTTTTAGGGTGGAGGTGCTCACAACCAGCACGTCCACTACCGAGTATTACAAAATTTAAAAAATCAACAGCGCAGAATTCTCGGCTTTTTTGGGCTTTTCAAAAATGCAAAAACTATTTTTTAAAAACGAGCCCTATATCCTAAAAACTACGATCAGAATCAAATATGCGCACCAAATGAATGTGAGCATATCAGAAAGTTTTTTGAGCTCTTCATGGGCACCAATACTAATTTTTGAAATCTTTCATTTATTTTAATAAAACGGACTTTTGGAATGGAGATTCTAGCAGCCATATCTTTTTCTTTGGTTTTTTTTTTAAGGTTTAGGGTTGATTTTTTAAAATAATTTTTGAGTGTTCCGAAGTGCTCGCATATAAACCGAATTTCGGATATTCTTACATTTGTGCTAAGTGCGTCAAATATTTCAAGGTTATCCTTTAGAAGATAGCGGTTGTTTTTCCAAAATTAATTGTTGCATATTTGGAGAGCCTAAGAAAAGGCTACAATTTTAAAGCTGTTGATTAAAATTTTTCATTAAGTTTTTTGCAGTGAAGGTGCTGGCTGCAAGCACCTCTAAAACAAAAGTCAGTTTTTTTTTTTAATCGGAGAAGCCCAAAAATCGGTATTGGTGCCCAAAAAGAGCTAACAAAAGACCAAAATTTTGATATGCTTACATTTAGTTTGAGTACATATTTTACTTTGAGGGTACTTTTTAGGTGATAAGAGTTATTGTTTGAAAATTAATTTTTGCATTGTTGGAGAGCCTAAAAAAGCCTAAAATTTTTGCAGTGTCGATTTTTTCAATTTGTTAAATTTTCTGTAGTGAAGATGCTGGCGGCCAGTACTTTTACGAAAAAGCCGGTTTTTTGAGGAAACTAAAAGAGCCAAAAAATCGGCGTTGGTGCCCAAAAAAAGCCCAAAAAAAGCCATTAAAAAAATTTGTAAAAAAATTAAGTATTGATTTATTTAATTTAAACAGCTATCATTTCAGTAAACAGCCTACAATTTATTAATTTAAAAAATATTTGTTTGAACAAATGACATAATTTATCATAACAAATACATTTGCATTTTGTTTAAATACGTATTTTTTTATTTAAAATTTTTGCATATGCTTATCAATCATATATTTACTTTAGTATATCAACATTTATTCAAAAAAAGTGTTTATGAATGCTTATGGAAACCATTTATTTCTTTACCAATTACATTATTTATAACATTAATTATCTATTTAATAAAAAGGATGTTTTTAATGTTTCAATTTTTAGTTTCTACGCATCGATTTACAAATGTACTTAAAAATTAAAAAAAAATTAATCACAATTTACATGTTTAAACACTGTAGGAATAAACAATTAAAACTAGAAGCTTTTAAAAAGAAGCATATGTTTGAGAACATGTGTGTAATATTTTGCATAAATAATAACCGTAGTATTAAATGAAACTTACGCTGAAAGTAGAGAGCACTTACAAATGTAAGAACGAAGACATTAGTAAAAATACTCATTTTCACTGAATAGACAAAGTACTAGCAGAAACTGATTTTTCGTATTACGTGTAAGCATCAGATCGGAAAATGGCTGCTATATTGTGAAAAAACTTTGATAACAGGTCTCCGATAAGAACGTTTTATTTACTTCTCGATACAAATAGAGTAGAAGAAAAAAAGTTCTTGATCACATATCTTGAAATTTTCCGTATTTGTTAGACTTATTATGAATAGAACCTTCAGAATTTACATTGCAAAAATTGTCCTAGTTTATAATTGAAAAATGAAAATGTAAAATTTTTTAAAGTTTGAATAATGTAAAAATATTCAGAAAAATATCATATTTTTCTTGTTATTTCAAAGAAAGAATTTTTTAATTTTTGATGCAATAGAGCGCATTTTGAATTAAATCGAATTGTTTTTTCTTGACTTGGTATCTTCAAGTATGGGAGTTTTAGTAATCACGCGTAAGCACTTCCCATAGATTTTCAAAAATTTGCGCTTTATAGCTGAAGGGCCTACTTAAAATTTGTTTTAATTTCATTAAATAACACAAATTTTGTATCCTAAATTCAGTTATTAGGTTAAGAATCTTACAATCTGATTAATTTTTTTTTACTTTTTTGACTAATAAATTTGTTTGTTGCTGAACAATGATAACCATTTTGTTGAACATTTGTTTTTTAGGCTTTTTTATTTATTTTTTTCTTGTAGAAAATTTAACAAGTTGTTATGATAATCTTGTAGGTTTTTCATAAAGAAATGTCTTTCATTTCTTGACTTTTTTTATATCGTGCGCTGTGTGTCTCCAAATTTTCATTTTCTTTCGTATTTTTGAATTTTAAAAATGCTATGACTCTGATAATTTTCTTCCTATCAAAAAAAAGTCATGAGGATACATTTTTCAGCATTTAAAGTACTATAAAAAACCACAAATGAAATTTTTTAATCTTGAAACAAAGGTCTCAAAAATCTTGAAAATACTGTAACTTTTTATATTTTTATTCAAAATAGCTAGCTTACGAAATGGAGCTTCCGTTTCCGATATCTAACGACTGTACATACATACATACAGACAGAAAGACATATATACAGACATATATACAGACATACAGACAGACAAATTTGTAAAAAGAACTGTTTTTTGGGTTCACAAGGTCTCAAAACGTAAAAATTCAACAAACCCAGAAGGGGGGGATGTTACACAAATCTAATACCTTCGCTAATGAGAATGCAAGAGGAAGTGTTGATTGTTTTTGTGAAAGCTATTTAATTGCAATCCAGTTAATTTTTTAAGAGTTTTCCCAACCACCTAGGAAGAGGGTTGAAGTAGAGTATTAAAATAAGAAGCCTTAATATTACAGTCAAACCTGTATTTTGCGGAAATTTCGGGGCTGACGAAAACAACTAGAGAGGTTCAGCGGAATGTAAACAATCAGGGGCGTATTATGAACCATTTCCGGTGGATTTTTCTGGGTAGTAAAATATTTTTAAAAAAAATAAATTTCTAGTACGGAAGCAAGGGTAAACTGAATATTTAACGGAAATAAAGGAGAAAGTTTGCTATTACACGTTAAAGTAAATGTTTTTTCTGCTTACGTACTATGTTTCCGGACCGCTTAGCATCTCATTTAATATGAATTAAAGCTTTCTCTTGAGAACCGGTAGGTACTGAATCACCTCTGTCGCTCACTTGCCTAAACCAATCGAAGACAGCAGTATCCAAAAGCACATCACTATTTTCACAAACCACCTTGCAAAACACTTGACAGTTCGAAATTAAAAAATTTCTGAAAACGTCGTAGAGGAAAGATAGATTGCGTAGCTACGACATGCACAGCGACACCAATTTTGAACTATGCCAAGTTATTTGAATTTCAATAAAATATTAACTGAAAATCTTATATTAAATTATTAATTTTAAACCCTAGTGATAAATCTTCAATCAAAATAGCTTCATATTTACTACTCTTGTTTATTAAAATTGCTCAATTAACGGCAATAACTTTGAAATACGTACGAGTTTGCTTCTGCGGTGTCCAACAGACAGCGACTTTGCCGACAGCGACTTCGTCAACTGCACTTGTACCGAAATATTTGAAATAATAAAATATGCACCTGTAATATTACATTACTAATGAATAATTTTTAAAAATTACGTATTTCTTGGATGAAATTCAAATAACTTTCTGACAGTAAAATACTTTCAAAGCTTGTGTCTGTATCATGTGATGCTAACTTAGCATCACTGCATAACACGAGATAATCCGATCGGCTTCTGTTTTTTCGGACTCTCACTGTTGATAAGCGCGTGTCTGCTTTCGTGCTTATTCGTGATGTAAAAGCATGTGTCCTTGTGGCTTGAGAGTGATTTGACGTGATGACGCAGTTACCCAGATAGACCGTTTGGGTACAGCGCCTTATTGCAACGCTTCTGTTTCTTTACGCTTGATTGCGCTTAAATTGCAGCTTCCGACCCCCCTTCTTAACCCCGCCACGGCTTTTACAATAGATCACGGCGTAGCATCACAGTAAAGACTTTAGGATGAAATTTCGTTGCACCTAATTATATAATAATGTTCCATCTCGCTCGGAGTTGGGGTAAGAAAATATTGACTATTGTTTTTGCCGCAAAACTGTAAAAATAATTGACATCAGGTGATTTTTTGTACCCCAAGTCCAAAAAAACGATACCTTATGTAAGTGGTACCATTCACACTACCAAGAGTAATCTTTGTTGCAGGTAAATGGTACCCTGAAATTAGCGTTTGAATCACAATTTGTTTTTTCTGTAATCAATTCCTGAAAGAGGAAAATCAAGGGTCGAAGAATTCAGGTTTAAATATATTTTCAAAACTCAAACTTCTTCTGTTGACTGTAGGTATTTAAGCAGTTAATGAATTGACTACTTGTAGCGCTACCCAGAAGCAACGACGTGAACGTAGTAGTTGCCTGTTTCCTTTGATTTTTTTTTTGTGACAGATAACGACTCACAATCGAGGTGCTTATTTTCGGTGAAAACCTTGGCCTTTCCCCATAGAGATGCTTATTTTTGATCACCATTTTACATTGATTGACAAAAATGGTGTCGTCACAGGTCGATGGAATTGTTGGTCCGCATTAGGAAAGTTTGCGTACAACAGCGGAGTGTTCTTGGTGCTATTTGGTTACGAGCAGTCTTGATTTGCTGTTTTATGTTCTCCCAAGTAGTTGGTACTTCTTAATGAAATCGATTATTTAAATAAGCCCACAAAAATAAATCTAGTGGCGTGAGGTTAAGTGATCTGAAAGTCAATTTACCGGACATCTTCTACCGATCCAGTGACATACTGTACATGCACTGGACAACCGTCAGGTTAAAAACACATGTTTTGTCGCACTTCCTAGCTTAGGTCTTCAAGCAATGTTGGAAGTTCAGTTTTTTAAAAAGTTGTGAAATTTGCCGCCATTTAAATTACCATCAACAAAACATGAAATGAAAAGTTGGTCGGCAATTACTCCACACCAAACGCTTAGGGACTAAGGACGCCGAGGCTTAACTTAGCGCAACCCGTGTAAGTTTTCTGCACTCCAATGATGCACGTTAGGTCGATTACCCGTACCGTAGATCGTAAAAGACGGGTTTCGTTGTACCTTCTAAAGCCAACATTGAGAAAATTTTACTTGGTTCTGAAAATCATTGCCTTGAAGTTTGTAATGCAGTGAAATACAAAAGGGATGACTTTTGTTACGTTTCAATACCTTTCAACCACTAGCTAAAGATTTTACGGAATCACGGCTTAGTTGTTAAGTACTAACATGGGGGTTATGAGCGGCTGCGGCTAATGTTTTGATTTTATCACGTACTCCAATAATACATTTTCGATGATTCCTTTTTTCCGGTTTTGAAATTTTGTTAGTAGTGAATTTGTTGAGAAACTGGTAAGAAGAAGCGCGAGAACGTACACTGTCTGGAAAACGTTGCGCAGAAAGAGTGGACAGCATCTTCGATATTTCTGCCTCTTTCTTCATGAATGAACACCATTTTTATTATCTATCAAGCAGATAAGGCCTCCATTGTAAAAGTAATGAGGTTAAGTAATGAGGAAATACAACAAGACTCAATCAAATCCAAACGAACGTGAGAAGCACAAGCAAACCACCTAAATCAAACAAACTAAGACACTTAATCCAACCCAAACGAACGAAACTGAGATGCTTAATCCAACTTAAACAAGCGTAAGCAGCACAATGAACTCAAGCAAACTCACTTATATAAGCCAACCTAAGAAAACTGAGAATGTGTCTTTTTTATCTTTTGTTTTTAAGCGTGTTCTTTAAATAGTTTATAATGTCATTTTTCGTTAAGGCATCGATAAATGTCCCAAATCGAAAAATGTTTTTTAAAATAAAAATAACGTATTTTTTAGTGCAGAATCTAAATTTGCAATTAAAAGTATAGGTTCTCATTTGAAATTTAGAAGTTAACTTTCTCCCAACTTCAGAGTGTTGGGTGTGAAGTAAATTTTTAGGTAGTCGCCTTTCACCCTCAAAAGAAAAACGTTTTTATTTCAAAATTTTTTCGTTTGATGCCTATTTCTAGAGATAAATCGTTATCTGAAGATAGAAAAACACCCTGCATAGATGCATAATGTTAATAAATATTAGAGGAGAGTGGGTATTGGCCTACACACTTTTTACATTCTCATTAAAGAAGGTATTGATTTGTGTAAAATTTGTCCCCCCCCCTTTTTTTTGTCAAACGTCCACGTTCTAAGACACCCTGAACCCGCAAAACAGTTTTCTACGAATGTTTCTGTCTGAATGTATGTCTGTTTTTCTGTATGCTTGTCTGTCTGTGAGCGCTATAACTTTAAAAAAAATTCATCTACTAGATTAGCCTTTGGTATACTTTTTTAGTGTCAAAAACTAAAGGCCAATTTTGTTAGCCAGACATTTTGGATAAAAATTCAAAAAGTGAGCATATTTTGAAAATTTGTTAAGCCACTTCTTCAATATTTAAAACTTCTATGTACAGTTATAAGCAGTATAAAAAAATAAACAATTTAAAAATAGGACTTTTTTTGATTAAAAAAACCGGAATTATAGCATTTTCAAAATCCAAAAAAACAAATAAAAATGAACATTTTGAGCTAAAAAATGCACGATATGAAAAAAATCAGAGAAAGAAAAATGTTGCATTTTGAACGCTGAATAAAATTATTTTAATAACCTTCTGAATTTTTTTGAAAAATCGATAATTCTAATTTTAATTCCACAAAAAATAATCAAAGGTCAAAAATTCTATTTTTTAGTCAAACAATGCAAGATACGACGCGTAGTTTTTGTTTTATTCGTTGAAAACAGCATTAACAATAGAAAAATTACATTCTTAGACAAACAACACAAGCTAAGGAAAAAATCAAGAGACAAAATTTGTTCACCTCATAAAGAGCTAAAACGTTTTTATTACTAATGTTTTGATAGGATCCGCAGTTTTTGCTTTATTCCTAAAAATAACATGGCAATAAAAATATCAAACTTTTGGATAAACAATTTAAGGTACAAAAACAGATAAATGAACAGAAATTGTTCATTCAGAAAAGATTGAAAAATTTGTAATAAATTTTTTTACAAGAATACATTTAAAGTGAACAAAATAACTTTTTGGAAAAACGTCACAAGCTCAAATCACATTTTAATTAATAAAGTGTTTTGCCTAAATTATATCTGCAAATTTTTTCGAAACCACTTTACGTTAAGATGCGTTTCTTTCGTTTAAATCGTAGAAAAAAATGAACAAATTAAATTAATGAAAAACGACACAAGTTGCAATAAAATGTATAATAACGAAATTGCTTTCGCATTTTCATCAGAGATGGTATCAGATTTGTGTATGATTTGACACTACTCCTGTTTTTGTCAAATTTACGTGCTATTTTGGATTAAAATTAAAAATTTTAAAGCATTTTCAAAATATTTGAGAATTTTTTTAATGGTTTGAAAATTATGTTTACAGATACTTGTAGTTCGCAAAAAAACGAACAATTTATCCTTATAATTTTATTTGATAAAAATCAAAGGACAAAAGTTACGGTATTTGCAAAATTAAACAGAAAAAAACGAAAGTAAAAATTCAAAGCATAACAACGCACGACATAAAAAACTTAGCAGAAAAAACGTTGGTTTTTCAACACTCTACAAAATTATTGCAACAACTTTTTTCAATCTTTTTGGGACATCTAAAATTTAAATTATGATTGCACAAAAAAATAATGAAAAAACAAAAATTCCATTTTGCGGTCAAACTATTCAAGATACAAAAAAGAGTAAACGAAAAAATTGTGCAGTTAGAAAGGATCTAAAAATTCTTTACAGGTAACTTTTTTATAGGACGCGTAGATCTTGTTTTATTCGTGAAAAACTGCTTCAAAAAGAGAAAAATTGAATTTTCAGACAAACAACACAAGGTACAAAAAAATAAGTAGCAAAATTTTGTTGACCCAAAAAGAGCTACAAATTTGTTGTGAATCATTTTTTGATAGAATGTGTAGTTTTTGTTCTAATCGTGAAAAATAACATTGAAAATGAATAAATTAGATTTTCGGAAAAACGACGCAAGGTACAAAAAAAATGAATTGATATCGCTTAGCCCCTGAGGCTAAGCTGACTGTTAACTATACTGTTAAAAATAAAAAAAGGTCGCCTCTTAAAAATTTCTATTATTGTATCCAATTAAATTCATGATCCCACAATACCTAACACGCTGTCTAACAAAATTTTTGTTATTCTTATCCTATAATGAAAAGGCATTAAAGGCTTTAATTTTGTATATTGACATGCGAGAAACATCGGAAATTATTGAAAAATTTGAATTTAACAACACGTTTAAAATCTTTAACCAAAGTTTTGAAAATGAAAAAAATTCCAGACTGAAAATTTTAAAAATTTGTCTATTTTACTAAAAACACGTTGTAATGATATTATTTATTCAAAGCATTCGAAGTTGAACCATTACACTTTGATTCGCAGAATCACAAAATTCGATAACTTCAGACCAAAATCTAAAAAACAGGGAAATTTTATAATGTTTTAAATCAAATAATATAGGATTCCAATTTCAAAAGCTAGATTAATTAAAATTCAAAGATATTGAAATTGTACAATATGTAAATTTCTATTTGATATCATTCTAAGTTTTGTACTTTTGTCCTGAAGGTTTTCATTTTATTTTTTGTTTATGAAAAAATTTGTCAAATAAATGTTGACATCAAATAATAATTTTTTATGTTATAACGTTTGCAATTTGTGACATTTTTGACCTTTTGTATTTGAAGCAATTTATTTAGTTGTTTATTTTAGATTGTGCAATTTTGAAAGCTTCAAACTAAAAATGATCTACACCTAAAAGTTTTTAAATTGAAATTATCTGTTTCGAGTTGTTGTTAATTAGGAATTATATATTCCTAATCACTTTAAATTTCAAATGATTTGTCTTGTTCAATTCTAACATGGAATTATTAACTTTTGAACATTTTGAAATTGGCCTATTTTCGACATTTTAATCCTATACTATTTAATTACATGATTCTTTATTCGTTATAAAATTGATCAATTTCGAACGCATTAAATTTTAAATAATACAAATCAAAGAATTGTCTTATGAAATTGTCGAACTTTAATAATTTTTTGTCTGACTTTTTTTAATTTCAAGACCTTTTGATTTTAAATGTCAAATTTAAAACTTTCCCAGCTTCAAATTATTTGCTTTCACATGCTTCTATTTACACGTATTTTAAAATGATTTATACTTCTAGTTGAAGAAAATAAAAATTATTGTTGCTAAATAGTAACTTTATTTATATGCATGGATATACATCATTTGCGAAAGACATCAAATTTTCGTTAATATACAAAATCCTAGAATTCGGGTATCTGAATGACATCCTTGGCACATAAATGCAGAACATTAGCCTGATATCATCAGAATATCTTAAGATATGGGCGAAATATTCTAGGAATATCGAAACTTGTACCCAATAGCATCATTCTGTCTTATTTTCACTTGTCTGGGAAATATCGGCACCTTTCTGAACTATCAGGGGGAGTGGCTTCTCTGTCGGAGTATATTTCTTTAATTTTGCAGTATATATAGGACCTCCTTCCATTGCTACATAAATGCGACTGTATAATGGGTCAAAATTTACGGAAGGAAGATTACTAGAGGCATTGTAGAAAGTAAAAGGTTGAGTTATGAAATATTCGTTATTTGCTAAATGTATTTCAGCATTTAGTGGACGATCAGGCTTATGAGAAGGAGGCACATTTTCCGGCTCCAGACCTGTTTCATAATGATAGCCATTGTTCAGCAAAATATAGACGCGAACTTCGTAAGCAAGATGTGCTTTTCCATAGTTCATCCAGTGAGGCAATAAACGCAAATTACGTAGGCCTTGCCCCTTTATGATATAACCTTTATAACGAGAGCAATCCCTCATTTTTACTAAAGCATGCCTTGGAAGCAGATCCTCTGGAGAACAACCCGTAACTGATTGTGCAAGAAAAAAATGTATTTATGCAGATATTCTACGATACAATAACTGAAAATTGTATAAATGTTCAAAAACATCTGTCAACAGTGTTGAACATGTATTAGGGTGCGCAGTTATGCACCGTTTAGACAGAATCTTATAAACGTGGCCAAAATCCTGAACCTAAATTTTACCATCTTTAAGTTGCATGCAAAAATGTCAGCATAGAAAAATTCTTCTATACCAGCTTGTGTGAAAAAGCAAACAAGTTCTATTCTTTCGTGCATCTTCTTTAAAAAATTTATATTTTTACAATTTTCTATCATTTTTTGAGAATCGAATTCGTTATAATTTATCAATTTGTTGCAAAAAATGATCTACACTGTAAAAACTAGAGATATCTCTTTTATGGTCTTATTTTTTTGTGTTCTGTGTTTAAACAATGGTACTTCATGCTCTTATTTTCAATGTAAAGCAAACGAATCTGAGTTCCTACCAGTAGTCTTATTTGAGTACAACTTAAGACTGTTTCTTCTGAGTTTTATTGTTATACCTGAAACTAGCCCTAAAATAATACCTTGTTTTCACAGTGTACATTTTTCAACGTTTAAAATATGAAAACTTTTAAACCTTTGAATTCTTCACATGTAGAAGCTTATTCTTAAAATAAAAACTTTTCTTATAAATCAAAAATGTACTTTTTGTCCCAAGGACCCATAAAAATAAGATAGACAGAATTGTTTTCTGTATAATGGTCCAAAGAAACAGAAATTTTATTTCAAGCAACTGTCAACAAGAAGCAAAACATTAACACAGAAAATTTTTTTCAAGCACATCTGTATGACAAGATCATCATCAAATTTAGTCATGTTCGAAGAAAATCGAACTAAAAGAAATGATTCCATGAGGGTCGACAACAGAAAGTGGCTCATTTTTTAATCTTCGATGACAAAAAAGCATTATTATAATATAGCTAATTTTATTTTTTAATTTGCATTTAAATTTTAGGAGCTTCAATTTTATCAAACGCCAAAAAAATTGGACTGACCAAAAAGCTGTCAGCATAGTGATCTATAAAAACTGAATTTTCTTTTTTTAAATTTTCTACAGAATTGAAACAAAAAAGATACTATGCTATCACAAATTTATTCTGTAAAGCATATCTACATCACAAGACTTTTAATTTAAGTGATTCACGATGAAAACCGGATTATCATAAAAGCTTTCAACACAGTCGTCTAAAAAACGAAATTTCCTAATTTTAGTATTTTTAATTACTCATAAGTGTGGTTCACAAAAAACTTTTTTTTATTTTGCAACATCTCTAACGCGATAGTTAGTTTTTTTTTGTTAAGGAAATACTCAATCAGATTTTTTAGATTAAAACAAAATTGTTTCGAGGTTGTAAGCATCAAATTGACGAAAAAAGTAAGATTTTAGTAGTTTTAAACTTTTTTAAAAAAACGTATATTAGTTTTAAAGGAATATTTCATCGATAAGACTCATAGCTGATAAAAAGGGGAAGACTCTTATTACGTGTTCGATTTAAAAAAATTATTCAGCGCAAGTGAAAGCCATAAAAATTACGATTTTTCAGAAATAGAAAAATATGAGAGCAGAATTGCATCCCACGACATTTTTACAATAATATATATATATTTAATAATATATAATATAATTCTATCTATTTTATAATGGGGATATTTTTAATTTCCTAATTTTTAATTTACACCTATCGAATTAAAACATTTTTTACTTAACTTTGTATTTAAAAAATACAGTATTGAATAATTATTAATTTAATGTTAAATCATTATACATATAATAATAATTTGAGTGTTTGGATACTAGAGGAATGAAAAATTGAAACTGGAAGCTTTTAAAAAAGTAAACATATGTTTGAAGACATATGCGTATTATTTTCTATAACTATTAATTAAAGTATAAATTAAACTTACGTTGAAAATTAAAAACACCAACAAATGCAAAAATCAGAAAATTAGTGATAATTTTCATTTTTGCTGAATAGAAAAAATACTAGAAAAGCAAAACTCCTCTTTTTGATTACGTGTGAGCATCGAATCCATAAATGGCTGATATCTATACTACCTTTGAAAACG
>JAUELO010460090.1:0-11523 GCA_032357855.1 Amphibolips quercusostensackenii
CAAAAAGTTTTAAATATTACCGAATTGTAAAATTCCCGAATAATAGGATTCTTGACAAAAAATTGTCGAATTATAAAAAAATATCTGAACTAGGAAATTTCTAATCATAAAATTTCTTTATTAATAAAATTCCTGAAGTATAAAGTTTCTCATTCGATTTGGAAAAAGCCCGAATAATAAAATTCTTGGCATATTATAATGTTACCTAATTTGAAAATTGCCGATTAATAAAATTTCGGCACTATAAAATTCCCGAATTTAAAATTTTTTTGTATAAAAGACGACTCAAAAGTCCTGAAAATTGAAATCGCCAAATAATAAAATTGCCGAACTAAAAATTTTTCAATAATAAAATTTCCAAAAAAGGGACGACTGTTAATCCCGAAAAATAAATTTTTTTAAATAAAATTTCTGTATTGAAAAATTACTGCATTATGAAATTCCCGGCAGTTTATAATATTGCCGAATTCGAAAATTCCCGAACAAGGGACAACTGAAAAATCTCAAAAATAAAATTTCCGAATAATTAAATTCCTGTTTTGGAAAATTACCGAACCAGAAATTCCCGACTGGAAATTTCTGAATTATACGATTCTTAAATAGTCGATTAATATTTTTTAATTACAAATTCCCTATTCTCAAAACTTCCCGATTTCTATGATTCTTGGATAATGTAATTTCCGAATTGAAAAATTTTGGACAGTTTATAATATTATCAAATTGAAAAACTCAAGAGTAATGAAGTTTCTTAATAATAGAATTCCTGAATTAAAAAATTGTGGATTGAAAAATTCCCGAACAGTTTCTAATATTACCGAATTGGAGAATTATCGAATAATAAAATTCCCGGCAATATACAATATTACCGAATTTGAAAATTCCGAAATCATAAGATTTTCACATAATAAAATTCCTGAATTAGAAAATTCCCGATTAATAGATGACTAAAAAATCCCGAAAAATAAAATTCCTGAACAATTTATAATATTTCTGAATCAGGAAATCCACGAATAATAAAATTCCCGAGATTTTCTAATATTAATTAATTTGAAAATGAATAAAATTACCGAATCGGAAAATTATTGCACGATAAAATTCTTAAATAGTATATTAATATTCTCGAATTATTAAATTCGCAAATTGTATAATTCTCGAATAACAAAATTTCCGAATGAAAAATTCGCGAAGGATAAAATTCTCAAACAGTTTATAATATGACCAAATTAAAAAATTTCCGATTAATGAAATTTCCGATTCGAAAAATCCCCTAATAATAAAAATCCCAAATTGTAAAACTCCTGAAGAATACAATTCTTTAATTTAAGAATACCAGAATACTGAAATTTTCGAACAGTTTAAAATATTACCGCATTGAAAAATTCTTGAATAATAAGGTTTCCGACAATTTATGAAACTGACGAATTTGAAAATTTCTGAATAACAAAATTCACGCATAAAAGAAATCCTAAATAAGGGACGACTGAAAAATACAAAAAAATAAAATTGCCGAATAATAAAATTTACAAAATGAAAAGCTACCAAATAATAAAATGCCTAAATTATAAAACTCCCGAATAATAAGATTCCCTGATACAAAAATTTTCGAACAGTTGAAAATATTACCAAATTTAAAAATTCTCGAATAAGAAAATTCACGACAGAAAATTCCGAATTATAAAATTTTTGAATGGTATTTTAAAATTCCCGATTGGAAAAATTTACGAATGATAAAATTCTCGACAGAAAATTGCCGAATTATAAGTTTTTAAATGGTCTATCAAAATTCCCGGATTGGAAAATTCCCGAATACTATAATTCTCGAACAGAAAATATAACCAAATTGTAAAACTCCTAAATAATAAAATTTTCAAACAAAAGCATTTCCAAATTAGAAAACTACTGAATAATGAAATTCTTTGATTGAAAAATTCCGGAACAGGTTTTAAGATTACCGGATTCGAAAATTTCCAAATGATAAAATTCCCGAAAGAAAACTGCCAAATTATAAAATATCCGAACTAGGAAATTCCTGAATTATTAAATTTTTTAATAAGAAAATTTACGAACAATTTATAATATTGCGGAATTTAAAAATTTACGAATAATAAAATTTTGTCATAAAAAATTCCCGAATTTAAATTTCCGGGATAAGAGACGACTGAAAAATCCTAAAAAATAAAATTGCCGAATAATAAAATTACCAAATTCGAAAATCACCGAATAATAAATTTTCCGACGGTTTATAATATTACCGAATTAAAAAATCCCAGAACACAAAAAAACACATTTTTTAGAGTTTAAAGATTTTTTAAACTATGTTGTAATGCAATGTTACTATTGTCCTTTTGCATTCAAAAGTATTAGATAAAATTAATAAGAATTCCAAGCCAGTGTCAACAAAAATTCACGACAAATTCACAAGAATTCGAATTAAATTTAAAAGAATACAAATAAAATTCAAAAGCATTCAAATAAATTCGAGAAAAAAAGTTGCTTCGATTTCAGTAAAATTTCTGAAGAATTTAGTAAAATGGGATTGAGCAGAATTCAAGGAGAATTCATTAGAATTTAAGAGAATTCATAAACTTTTAAAAATTAAAAAAACAATCAAATTTCAATTAATTTTAGAGGAATATAAAGAAAATAAACGAGAAATTCAATGCTAAAATTCCAAGTTCTGTGTGGCAACGGAATTTTCAAAATGGAAAGAAGAAGAAAATATTTTGTATTATTATTAGTTTTTTATTAGTTTATTTAATTTTTTATTAGTTTATTATTTTTACTAATTTATTTTTTCATCAGTTTATTAAGGTATGTGTCCCATTTTCATTATGCTGAAATCTAACTCTGAGAAGTTAAAATAAATCTGTTCATGATTTTTATAAAAATACTGACTAGCTGATTTTGAACGACCAATTGGATAAAGTGGATAACCAGTTGGAGGACCAATTGGAGAACTGCGTGAAGCTTGTAAGCCTAATTCTGGAAAAAGACCAAAAAATTTTATCAAATGTAATGAGACATCAATTTTTCTTATTTTTTACTTTAATTTTGTAATCAAATAGTTAAATTTTCTAATAAAATAGTTGAATTTCCAACCAAAAAGATAATTTTTTACCCAAAAATGAAATCGTTACATTTTCAGTTAAAAAATTAATTATTAACAAAATTAAAATAAATTTTTTGCATAGCAGTTAATTTATTTAATAAACAGTTTAATTTCTAACAAACTAGTTGCGTTTTCTACCAAAACAGTTGAATTTTCGAATAAAAAACATAAGTTTTCAACTATAGAATATAATTTTTGATCAAAAAATGGAATCGTTATATTATCAGTTTGATAACTTAATTTAAAAAAAAAAGGAATTTTCTACCAAATGGTTCAATTTCTTACTAAAGTAGTTGCATTCTTAACCAAAAAAGACATATTCTCAAGCAAAAATGGAAAAGTTACATTTTTAGTTTTAAAAAATTAATTTTGAAGAAAAATTTTTTAATTAATGATTGTTCATTTGGTATAAGTGTTTCAAATTCTTTTTGAAAAAATATTTTTTTATATTTTAAAAGAAATCCTATGTATATTATTCCGAGGGAAAAATATAAATAAATTTAAAACTGCATAAAAGTTGAATCTTTAACTTAAAAAAAACACTTCTACTTTAAAAGACGATTTTTCACTAAAATTAATAGTTGAAAATAATTAGTTAAATTTCAACTAAAAAGACAAATTTTTAATCAAATAGGTAAATTGTCCTTACAAAAAATTAATTTTCAATCAAAAATTGAATGTCACATTTTTAGTTGAAAAGAAAATGATTTCCAACTTTTATTAAAATAGTTACATATTCAGTTCAAAAATTAATTCTTTATAAACAAAAAACAATATTATAAACAAATTATTTAATTTCAAACAAAGTAATGAGTTCTCAACTAAAATGATTAAACGTCAACTTGAATAGCAGCCTTTGAAAAAATAAATTTTCAACGGAAATAATGAATCTGTAACAGAAATAATTTAATTTTCAACCAAAAGAATAACATTTAACCAATAAGATTGATTACCACCAAAAAAGTTGAATCTTACACGAAAAAAGGCCATTTCTGAACCAAAAATTGAATGATCAAATTTCCAGTTAAAAAAATTAATATTTAACAAAAGATATTAATAATAATATTAATAATAAAAATATTTAAACAAAATTATGGAATTTTCAACTCAACTAGTTAAATTTTTAGCAAAAAAAAAAAGAATTTACAATAAAATAGCCTATTTTTCATCCAGAGATATGAATTTTTATTTAAAATGAGGAATCTTCAACAGTGACAAGGCCAGAGAGACAGACAACATAGCAAAACCTGTTTTGCTTTACTTTATTCCTTCCATGATCCCCTTTTCACTTTCCTGGAATTTTTTTTCCTTGCCTATGTTCTACTTTCACTGTCCTTTTACCCTTTCTCCTTTCCACTTGCTCCCTACATTTTCCCTTTCCCTTTTCACTTTCTATTTTATATTTTCCCCTTTTTTCTATCCATTTTCCCCTCTTGCCCTTTTCACTATTTCCTTACCCTTACCCTTTCCTATTTCCCTTACCTATTTCCGTTTCAAATTGCCTTTATCATCTTCTCCTTTTTTTCCTTCTTCTCGCATTAACTTTTTCCTCTTCCCAATTTTCACTTTGCATTTCTCTTTTCCTTTTCCTCCTTTTCACTTTCCATTTAGACTTTTGCTTTCCCCTTTTCTTCTTTTCACTTTCTCTCAACCTTATTTCACTTATCCTTTTCCTATTTCACTTTCACTTTTTCTCTCTCTTTTTTGTTTAATTTTCCTTTACCCGCTTCGTTTTTCTCTTTTTCTCTTTTCACTTGCCGTTTTTCTTGTTTCTATTTTCACTTTTCCTTTTCCCCTTTCCACTTAGCCTTTTTAACTTCCCCCTTTCCCCTTTTTTTCTTTCTCCTCTTGCCCCTTTTAATTTCCCCCTTCTCCTTCTCACTTTACCCCTTCTCACCTATAGTCTTCACCCTTTTCCCTTTCGCATGTTCTCTTTTCACTGTTCGTTTTCCCATTTCCTTTCCCCTCTGCCGTCCTTCTTTTCACTTTCTATGTTCCCCTTTTCTCTTTTCTGACTTTCCCATTTCCCCTTCACCCCTATCTATTGTCCCCTCTTCCCCTTTTCTCTTGTTCTTTTCCTTTTTCCCTTTTCTTTCTGAAACGAGGAATTAATTAAAAAAAAAGAATTTTTAACAAATAAGTAAAAAACAGTAACATAAAATTAGTTTTCCACGACGCCCTGTCTGAATGTTTGACATTCGACGCCTGTGTAGCGCATCGAAAGTGGTCAATTGCAGACTACTTCATTTTCCTTTACCTAGGTCATCAACTTTCTGCCCTAGGAAAAAAAGTGAATTCTAGTCTTTCTTACAATAAATAGGCCAATAAGCAATTGCATTTTCCTTTCAACTTTCGCCTTTATTTTTTCTCTTTTGCCTTTTTCACTAACCGATTTCCCCTTCCTACTTTGCCTTTTTAACTTCCCCTTTTCCCCAAGGTCTTTTTCGCTTCCCTTTTCAACGTTCCCTTTTCTTCTTGAACCTTTCATTTACCCTTGTTCTTTTTTACTTACCATTTTCCCTTATCCATCTTTCCTTTTTCCCTTTATTCTTTCAATTTTCTCCTTTTCGCTTTCCTTTTAACCTTCTCCCTTTCCCATTTTCTCTTTCGACTTTCCCTTGTTCTTTGCACCTTGCTATTTTATTTTCCCCTTTTCACTTTCTATTTTCCACTTTGACCCTAACCATTTTCCCATCTATTCCATTTTACTTATCCCTTTTCTCTTTTTCTTTTTCCCTTTCCCTTTTTCTGTTCCTTTTTGAAAAGAGAAAGGAATAAAGGAAAAGGGAGAAAAAAAAGAAAAAGAGAAAAAATTTTTGACACTTGAAATTTTCTTCAAGAGTTTAGAAATCTTAACAATTTTAAGGAAATTGGAAAAATTTTTTAAATTTTTAAATTCTCTAAATGTTAAAAATTAATTATTTTTTACTTTAAAATCTTCAAAATTTTTAGATATTTGAAATTTTTTTCAAGTTTGAAAATTTCAAAATATTTCATAAAAATGATAAAAATTTTGCAATTTTCTAAAATTTATAAATTTTTTGATTTTAAAAATTAAAAAATTTCATCAAAATTACAAAAATTACAAGAAATTTGAAAATTCTAAAATTTCAGAAAATTTTCAAAACTTTTCCAATCTTATGAAATATTTTAAGATTTCCAAACTTTTAAAAATTTTTAAACATGTTGAAAATTTTCAATATTAAAAAAAAAATTAATTTTTAACAATTAAGAAAATTTCAAAATTTCCAAAATTTTTCCAATTTCCCAAAAAATTTTAATATTTCCAAACTTTTGAAAAAATTTATATGTCCAAAAATTCACCCCTTTCCTTTCCTTCTTTTCCCTGTTTCTTGACTCCTTTCCTTTTTTCAAAAAAGAAAGGGAAAAGGGGAAGGAGAAGGGGGAAAAGAAAAAAGGAAAGAGGAGAAGGAAAAGGTAAAAGGTGGAAAAGGTAAAATAAAAGGTGGTAAAGTAAAAGTTAAGTAAAAGGTGGAAAAGGTAAAAATAGAAGTAAGAAAGAGAAAGGGAAAATGGAAAGGGACAAGGAAAAAAGCGAACGCGAAAAAGGGAAGAGGAAAAAGGGAAGGGGAAGGAGGAAGTTAAAAAGGCAAAGTAGAAAGGGGAAAACGGCAAATGAAAAGGCAACTAGAGAAAAAAAAAAGCGAAAGTAAATAGGGAAATGTAATAAGAAAGATGGAAAGGGGGAAAGGGGAAAAAGGGAAAATGAAAAGAGGGAAGAGAAATAGAAAAATTTTGGAAATTTGAAAAATTTGGAAAGTTTTTGCATGCCTTTTAGAGGCATGAGTTTCAACTGATCAGTTTTTAAAATTGGTAATGACTATTTGAAAGTCAAACTTCCAGCAGGCTTATTGTGAAAAAAAGTATACGTGCTAATTGGAAAACGAAGTTTCTTGACTCGTGTACCTTTGCTTCGCTCTGGTAGCAAATTTTACGCACGTCCGAAATCGCTGTCCTTTTCCCCTTAGCACATAATCTGCTATTACAAATAAAGAATCGTGGTTATTTCAATTTTTATTGCAATTAAAAAAATAAGCAGGCTTTTAGAAAAATTCGCTGACTTGAAAAAAAATTCTCTGACATTTTCAGGTTTTTCCTCGAGTTTTCCAGGTAGAGTAGACACAATGGTTATTAATATAATATTGTGTACTTACGAAGAAAACTTATAAATTCTAAAACAGTAAACAGGAGTGAAGTAGTAACGAACTGCATCTTTTCTGTAGAAAATTTAGAATGAATTTAACCTAGAAATTGGATCAAAAATATTTGCGGAAGACCTATACTCATTTATATCCTGTTTTGATTAAAATAACTCAGATTGTATCAAAATTATGCACAGTCACGTTGTTGTTCACAAGTTTGATTTTTCCTGGATTTTATTTTTAAAATGACTTAGATTTGTTACTAAAATTATTCACAGTAATATTGTTGTTTACAAGTTTGATGTTTCCTGGATCTTGTTTCGAAGTGACCCAGATTTGGCACCAAAATTATCTACAAGAATATTCTGCTGAGATCCGGGAAAACACTGTTAACTGCGAAAAATTAAACAATGAGTTTTTCATATCGTTGAAATCGTAAAAAAAAGATACAGCTGAATATTAAAATATTTTAAAGAATTTTTAATAATTTGAAAAATAATTATTGCATAATTTTTAAAAAACACTGTTGACTGAAAAGAATGTTAAGTTGTGATTTGAAAGAGAGCCGTAACTGCCAAAATAATGTCAAATTTAGGTGTAAAATGTATAATTATCTTTAATTTTTAGGGTGTCAAAAATTTATCAGGTTTTCTAAAAAAAGTCTTCAGCTGGCGACTTTAGAAATAATGTTTTTATTAATTTTCTGAATACTTTTACATTTTTGGAATTTTTACAAATTCTTTTCAATTCTCTGAATTACTTTAAAAGTTTTGGAAGACTTTAAGCAGCTCTGCATTTGTTCATTCCTCACGTCATAATTTTTTTTCAAAATGCTTATTATTTGTACTGAAATCACTAGAGTACACCTTGAGTTCACTTTAACTGCTTTATAACTTAAAATTTTTCAAAATATTGAGAATGCCCGTTGAATTATGGTAATTTTAATTAATTTTTCAAAACTTCTTCAAGTCTTTTGTATTTTCTTAACTTTTCTAAATTATCTTGGATTCTTTAATATCATCCGAATTGGCTGAATTCTTCCGAATTCTCTGAAATCTGTTAAATTTTATGTATTCTTTAATATTTTCTTAGTTTATTCAAAATTCTCTGAACTCTTTTGAACTCTATGTATTTTTCTGATTTTTTTTGAAATTTTCATAATACACCTAGAATTCTTTTAACTTTCATCAAGTATGTTGCATTCTATAGAAAGAGCGGAACTCGAAATTTTCTGAAACGCGAAAAGCTGTTGTTTCTTGTTCTTACTCCGTTTGCGATTTAGACTTTTCCGGGATTTTCCGGGACGCCTATAGGGCTTCTTGCCAAAGACTTCGAGAGGTACAAACGGTGTTTCAAAGGATAAGCCTTCCAGGTGGAAATGAGGGGCAAAAGGCGTGAACAACCCG
Source organism: Amphibolips quercusostensackenii (assembly GCA_032357855.1). Classification (NCBI taxonomy): domain Eukaryota; kingdom Metazoa; phylum Arthropoda; class Insecta; order Hymenoptera; family Cynipidae; genus Amphibolips; species Amphibolips quercusostensackenii. The sequence continues at coordinate 8,679 of JAUELO010460090.1, forward strand.
GTCCCAAAAAACTGTGACTGATACGCGGGATTCTGAACACCGATAGGCGTCGATTGGTTAAACGAATTTATGGGTAGGTAAAATCAATCCAATATTGTGACGCACAGAAACTAGAGAAACAAAAGTCGTCTGAGCAAAGGGAAGACAAACAAGCGAAACAAAACTGCTGACTCGAACTTAAGCGGAGAAAAACGCGGCTTGTACCCAAACGAAAGAAAGATGCGGCTCGTACCCGAACAAATAAAAAGACTGGTTCGAAAGTCACAACGTCGGGGTGATAACTATTAAATCAAACCCTTTCTTGGGTCGTAAGGTCGAAAGTATGGCGACTCAAAACCGACCATTCCAAGTATAACGAACGAGGAAGAAATCGTGATCGCGCCACGTACTACCGAAGAACAAGGTGCGACTCGTCCATGAGGTGTCCCGACACAATCAACCCAATGATGAAAATTCGGCGGGCATTTCATCACTAACATTTGATCGCTGATGGAAAACCTCTGACACCAATTGAGGCTGGAAGATCCTGGATCCTAGATGACTTCTGAAAAAAATTTGCTGGACGCTGAAATTTGAACTGTGAATTGGATGACTCGCGAAAAGAAAGAGAAAACAAACTGTTAGGAATGATAAAACCGGAACTTACAGACAGAATAATAAATTTAATAATGATGTTCGGACGTAGAACTAGTACCGGATTACTAGCCAATAGGAATCGTCATCAGTGATACGATGTGCTTCTCGCTCGAAAAGCTACTGCTTCAAAATGTCTTGCTGATTTTTGTCAATGGCAATCGCCGAGCGACTTCTCGCACGTTTTAGCGGTACGGAGGACAAATCGATCTCTGTCATTGGTCGCCCGCTCTTGCAACCGTTGGAGCTCTTCTCAGGTTCGAAGAGTTTTATCTTTCTGAGACAGACAGAGCTTACGCTAAATATAAAACATTTGAAAATCCTATCTCTAAAGAATTGATTGTAAAATTCTAATTCCTCAAAAATTTTAAAGTAGATCCTTTTTAACATTAATTCTGACGAGCAGCTGAAAAGTTAAATTAATTAATGTTTTTAAAAGTTGAAACAGATTCGCTGCAAACGCGGGCTAGAGATTTCAACCCTCCAATATCTGGGGATGAGTTGACCGACTTATTCTTGAAAAAACGCAAAGCTTCGGTAACGCCTCACGGTGTTTTTTATCACATCTTTTTTTGAAACTGTAGATCAGGTCGATAGCACGTAAGCTTCGACGTCTGGTGGGCCCGCTTGTACAGCGGAGGCCACAGCTGAGCGTCACGGATCTTCGTCGGTGGACTCAGTACAACACGTAGCGTTTGTGATTGACCGCGACGTGTTTTTAGCACTTCCTACAGCCTGGACCGGAAGTGGGTTCGTTTCACGCTTGCGTGGGCGCGCCTGTACAACGGCGTCTAAAAATGAGTGCAGCTGTTCGTCGCCACTTAATTGTGAATGTAAAGAGGAATGCCACTGCTCACCGTTGCTTAATTCTTGGTGAACAGCAACCCTTGCGAAAATTGTGCGTAGCGGTGCGAGTACTAAGGTGTCGCCGTGAATTTTTTTGTGGAGTACCGTCCTTTAGAACCTAGTAAACTTCACTCAAAATATTATCTACGATATAATAAAGTCCTATCCGAGACAGGGCGTGCTTGGCATTAAATCCCTCAGCCTTGTTGGTAAGCAAGTGACTTTGCGTGTAAAACCAGTCTCCAATGGAATAACGAGGAGTAGTTGGTATCGGTGCGTGCGCGTAATCGAATTGATAATTAGTGTGGTGTTGCCGGGTCTTTACTTTTCTTTGATGTTCTTTTGATTCTTCTAAATTGTGCATTTCCTGGAAACGTCATTCTCTTTCCGAGAAAATTGTTATTTTGAAGAGCAGATAGCTTGAAGTATGCCAATGCAAAAACGTTGACGAAGCTCCTTTCAGACCGAATGGCAAAACACGGAACTAAAATAAACCACCCCCAGGATTTAAAAATGTAGAGACTTTCCTAGATTCGCGGGAGAGAGGGATTTGACAATAATCATTTTTAAGGTCTCAAAGGGAGAACACCTTGACACAACCGAGGTCTTTAATTGTCTCGTGTATTTTAGGCAGGCATTGGGGATAGTAACGGTTATATCGTTGAGACGACGGTAATCAACGCAAAAGCAATAGTCACCATTTTTTTTGTCGCAATGACAAAAGTATGACTTGAAAAAAAAAGTATGACTTAAGTATCAATATACAGATGCTTTTTGTCAGAATAACGGCGTGCTGGTTCGCGAAAAGGTCTCAGGTCCTTTAGCTCGATGACGTGTTGCACGGCCATTGTCTGTCCCAAACGTTTTACGCCGAAGTAAAAACTAGCCGCGTGTTCGTTAATAATTTTTAAAAAGGCTTCTGTATATTCTGGTGAACACTCGTGCTTAACTTCCGGTATCGGTAAAGGGGTTACTTCGATCGGACAAGGCAACGGTTCTAATTATATACTGCGACGATTTTTTATTCCCAAATAAATAAAATCAAGCGCATTGTCATAAATAACGTTATGTTTCTTAAGCACAGGGCGACCAAGAATCATTTCAGCGCGTAATTTGGAACCCACGTAGAAAATTGAGGTCTCTTTTTCGTCGTAAATATTAGGTTTGAGCTTAACACAACCACCGAGCTTCATGAAAGAATTAACCGCGCCTAATTTAGCGTATGGTGGACCGGGTCGTAATAAGGAAAACTGGAAATCGGCTAAGATCAAGCTCCATATAAAATTTTTCGACGCCTGGGTGTTGATCTCCGATACTATTTCTTGACCGTTTAGCATGACTCGCAGTCGAGGTAAGTTGGGGGATC
>JAUELO010460133.1:0-12528 GCA_032357855.1 Amphibolips quercusostensackenii
AAAACAATTTAAAGCAATGAAGTATTAATAAAATGAAACCAGAAAAAGAATAATTTTATTAACCTAACGTGATCTTTAGCGGTGGATTGACAACCACACAGTTTTTTACAGGGTTTTAAAAAAGTTCGTTGTTTCCTCTTGGAAAATTCATTTAGTGACGTAATTTAACCATTAGCAAATATTGCTGCTAATTGCCAATGTAACAGTGGGGGCATCTATAAACTTCGGTAATAAATCAGAAACAATTTAAAGCAATAAGGTGAGCTTCGCAGGCCAATTATATTTATTAAAAAAGAAAAAATACAATGTCATGAAAATTGGGGTAAATAGGAAAATCAATTTTTTAAATAAAATCAATGTTAATAACTCATCAAATTAAATGTGAAACGCTTTGAATTCATAGGATTCAAATTCAAAATTTATTTCATTTCTAACAAAATAATTAGATTTTTCAACGAGAAAAGAATTAATTCGTTAACGTAGCGTAATCTCTAGCGAGTGTTGTTGCCAATTGCCAACTTGACAGTGTGAGCATCTATAAGGTAATGAATCAAAAGTAATTGAGAGAAATGACGTGAGCTATGCAGGCAAATGATAGTTATTAGAAAAGGAATAATAAAGTTATTTTTCATGGAAATTGGTGAATAATAGGAAAATCAATTTTTTAAATAAAATCAATGTTGACAAAATATCAAATTCAATGTAAGACGCTTTTAATGCCTGAAATTCAAATTCCAAATTTTTTTCATTTTTGAAAAAATAATTAAATTTTTTAACTACAAAATAATTAATTTATTAACGTAATGTAATCTTTAGCGAGTGTTGTTGCTAATTGCCAACGTGACAGTGCGGACATCTATAAACTTCAGTAATGAATTAGAAATAGTTTAGAGCAATAAGGTCAGCTTAACAGGCCAATGATAGTTGTTAAAAAAGAAATAATACAATTATTTCTCACAAAAATTGGGGAATAATAAGATAAATTTTTTGAATAAAGTCAATGTTGATAAAATATCAAATTCAATGTAAAACGCTTTAAATTCCTAGAATTTATATTCTAAATTTATTTTACTTTGAAAAAAATAATAAATTCATAAACAAAAAAAGAGTTATTTCTTTAACGTAGCGTAATCTTAAGCGATTGTTGTTGCCAATTGCCAACGTGACAGCGTGGGCATATAAAAGCTTCGGCAATGAATCAGGATTAATTTACAGCAATAAGGTAAATTCACAAGCCAATAACAGTTATTTAAAAAGGAATTATATAATTATTTTTTATGAGAATTAGGGAATAATAAGGAAATCAATTTTTGTGATAAAATCAATGTTGATGAAATATCAAATATCAAATTCAATGTAAAACGCTTTGAATTCGTAGGATTTAAATTCTAAATTTATTTTAAATTGAAAAACATTATTATATTATAAACAAAACAAGAGTTATTTCTTTAACGTAGCGTAATCTTCAGCAAGTATTGTTTCCCATTGCCAACGTGACAGTGTGGACATCTATAAGCTTCGGTAATAAATCAGAAGCACTTTTGAGCAATAAGGTAGGCTTTACAGTCCAACTATAGTTATTAAAAAAGAAATAATACGACAATTTTTCATAAAAATCAGAGAATAATACGGAAATCAATTTTAAAAAAAAATCAATGTTGATACCATAATTTTTTCAATGTTGAACGCTTTAACTTGGTAGAATTTAGATTATAAAATTTATTTTCCTTTCAAAAAATAATTAAATTTTAAAGCGAAAGAAGAATTATTTCGTTAACGTAGCGTAATCTTTAGCGAGTGTTTTGCCCATTACCAACGGGACAGTGTAAAAAGCTATAACTTCCTACATGTATCAAGAACATTTTGAATCAATAGGATAGACTTTACAGGCTAACAACAGATATTGAAAAAGGAATAATACATTCCTTTTTACGAAAATGTGGAAGTAATAGAAAAATCAATTATTTTGAATAGAATAATTTTTAGTAACATATCAATTTCTATGTAAAACGCTTCTAATTCCTAGACTTAAATTAAGTAATAATTTGAGTTTGAATTAAATGATTAAATTTATAAACGAAAGCAGAGTTATTTCGTTAACGTAGCGTAATCTTTAACGAGTGTTGTTGCCAATTGCTAACATGGCAGTGTGGGGATCTATAAGCTTCGGCAATGAATCAGGAATAATTTACAGCAATAAGGTAAATTCAAAAGCCAATGACAGTTATTTAAAAAGGAATTATATAATTATTTTTTATGAGAATTAGGGAATAATAAGGAAATCAATTTTTGTAATAAAATCATTGTTGATGAAATATCAAATATCAAATTCAATGTAAAACGCTTTGAATTCGTAGGATTTAAATTCTAAATTTATTTTAAATTGAAAAAAATTATTATATTAGAAACAAAACAAGAGTTATTTCTTTAACGTAGCGTAATCTTCAGCAAGTATTGTTGCATATTGCCAACGTGACAGTGCGGACATCTATAAGCTTCGGTTATGTATCAAGAACATTTTAAATCATTAGAATAGACTTTACAGACTAACAACAGATATAAAATAAGGAATAATACAGTAATTTTTCACAATAATGGGGAAGTAATAGAAAAATCAATTATTTTGAATAGAATAATTTTTGGTAACAGATCAATTTCTATGTAAAACGCCTCTAATTCCTAGGATTTCAATTTAAAATTAATTTAATTTCCAACCTAATGTTTAATTTATAAACAAAAAAAGAGTTTTTTCGTTAACGTAGCGGAATCTTCAGCGAGTATCGTTGCCCATTGCCAACGTGACAATGTGAACATCTATAACTTTGGTCATGTATCAAGAACATTTTGAATCAATAGAATAGACTTCACAGGCTAACAACAGATATTAAAAAAGAAATAATACAGTTATTTTTTACGAAAATGGGGTAGTAATAGAAAAATCAGTTATTTTTAATACAATAATTTTTGGTAACATATCAATTCCAATGTAAAAAGCTTTTGATTCCTAAGATTCCAATTCAAAATTGATTTAATTTTTAACTAAATGATTAAATTTATAAACGAAAAAAGAGTTATTTGGTTAACGTAGCGTAATCTTTAACGAGTGTTGTTGCCAATTGCTAACATGACAATGTGGGCATCTATAAGCTTCGGCAATGAATCAGGAATAATTTGCAGCAATAAGGTGAATTCACAAGACAATGACAGTTTTTAAAAAGGAATTATATAATTATTTTTTATGAGAATTAGGGAATATTAAGGAAATCAATTTTTGTAATAAAATCAATGTTGATGAAATATCAAATATCAAATTCAATGTAAAACGCTTTATATTCTTAGAATTTAAATTCCAAATTTATTTTTCTTCTGGGAGAAAAATCAAATTTATAAACAAAAAAAGAATTATTTCGTTAACTTAGCGTAATCTTTAGCGAGTGTTGTTGTCAATTGAAAATGTGATAATGAATCAGAAGTACTTTTGAGAAATAAGGTAGGCTTCACGGTCCAATTATAGTTATTACAGAAGAAATCATACGATAATTTTTCATGAAAATCAGGGGATACTAGGAAAATCAATTTTTTGAAAGAAATCAATATTGATAACATAATTATTTCAATGTGAAACGCTTTGAATTCCTACGATTCTAATTTAAAATTAGTTTAATTTTTAACCAAATAATCAAATTTTCAAACCAAAATAGAATTAATTCATTGACGAAATATACTAAATTAAAAAAAAAATAATTGATGACTTTATTTTGCAACAAAACGTTACATTCCTGACATATAATTAAATTTTTGAATTAAAAGTTTAAGTTTTATCTGAATTATAAACAAAATTTCACAAAGATAGTTTTATCTTCAAGTTTTTGAATTTCTAAGCCAAAAAGACAAATTTTTGACAAGATAATTGAATTTTTATCTAGAAAAAAAAAGATTTTCCATTTAAAATAACCAGTTTCAACCAAAAATGAAATCAATATATTTTCAGTTAAAAAATTGATTCTTAAGCCAAAATTAAACTAATTTCAATGAAATAGTTTGATTTTCAAAGAGATGAATTTTCAACTAAAATGATTAAGCTTAAAGAACAAAAATTTATTTTCAACAAAAATGTTCAATATTTACCTAAACAGCTTATTGTTTTGAAAAATACCAAAATTTTTAATCAAATAAATGCATTTAAAACTAAAAAACATAAATTTGCAACTAAAAATGAAATAGTTATATTTTTAGTTAAGCAAATTAACTCTCAACAAAGAATAACGTATTTTTAAAAACATAGTTGAATGTTCGATTAAATACTTGAATTTTTTACTAGAAAAGATCAATTTTCAATTAAAATTTCTAAATTTCAAGCCAAAAATGTCATAGTTCAATTGTTAGTTTGAAAAATTAATTTTAAACTAAAATCAGAACGAATTTGCGACAAAATGGTTTAATATTCCAGTGAAAAGACATAAATTTTTAGATAAAATTATGAAGCCTGGAAAGAAAATTAATTCTCAACCGAAAGAAATTAAAGAATTCTTGATAAAATAATTAAATTTTCTACCAAATAGTTAAATCTTTAGTTATAAAGAAAAATTTTGTGCTAAATCTAAAATAGTTTCATTTTTAACGCAGAAAGAATAAATTTTCAACATAATATTTAAACTTAATGTATTTTTTCTTATAGAATTTTTTATTATGCTAAAAAAATTTTGTTGACAGAGTTTTTAAACTTATAATTTAGTTAAAATAAAGTTGAGTTAAATAAAAAGCACATTAAAAAATTTTTTTTTTTACAAAACTAATATCAAAACCTAAACATGTGCTCAAATAAAAGAAAAATTTGAATTTTGTTTTGGGGCAAGCCCCTATGTTTGCAAATACGAGACTGAGGACATTTAATCGAAAAAAATAAAAACAAATGAAAAATGTTAAACAATTATAATTCAGTTGTAAAAAGACCATAATTCTATGAATACTTTATATTATCTTATCATTTTATCTCGTTCTGAGGGCACTGATAATTTGCAAAAAATGTCAATAACTACATTTTTGTATAAAAAATATTTTTAAAGACAGAATAAATAATAAAAACTTTCTAAAACTTGAAAACAACAAAAAAATTATTTATTTACAGGAAAATAGAGGGCGTGGTCCGCAAACCTTAGGTATTGTCGAATCAAAGAAAAATACTACATTAAAGAGGGGGGGGGGGCATTAAAAAAATGAGCAAATCCCCGAAATAAAATTCGAATTTTGCTTTTCTTCTTCAGTTAAATTATTCAGGTTCAGGTATCTCAGCAAAACGAATGTCTCTTGACGAGAAGTGTTTGAAGAAAAGTTTATTGACAGGATGCTCTTTGGGTAATAATTCAGTAACGTTGGCAATATTGCCATCTATGCGTACTTGAACTCTTTCATAGGTATTACTAGAATCCGCAGTACGAGCTTTTAATGGAAACAAAATTGTACCTAAGAGTACTCCAACGACGTAATTATTCTCTGTTACTACTGTATAAGAACCAGGCGTTAAATCCTGCGCTTCACCTATAATTGTGAACGAATGTTCATAATGATGAACATTAAGTTGAATGGGAATAGGATGAATTACGCCCTCTTTATGTCGCATCGCTGATTCTGGAAAAAGACAGTTTTTTTATTAATTAATTAATTAATTTATCAATAAATGAATTAATTATTGTGCTGGTTTAGTAAATTATATTAAATTATTCTAAATTCCCTAAATTCATCGGACATTCTGTATTTTTTCGAAATCCCTGGAAACCTCGATTTACCTGAATTTTTTAATTTTCCTAAATTGCCTAATTTTCCTTAATTTTCTGATTTTTCATAATTTTCTCATTTTCGTGAATTCACTAAATCCTTTGAATTCCTTGATTTCCCTGAATTCCCTGATTTCACTAAATTCTCAAATTCTTCAAATTCCCTGAATATCCTTAATTACCTAAATTACCTATTTTTTGGAAAACCTGAATTACCCAAATTCACGGAATCCTTTAAATTTCCTGGATTCCCTAAATTCCCTAAATCCTCTAAGGCCCCTGAATACCTTATATTTTTCTTTTCTGAATTTCCTCAACTATCTAAATTCTCTTAATTCGATGAAGTCCCTGATTTTCCTAAAATTTCCTAAATTCAATAAATTCTCTTATTTCCGCAAATCCACTGATTTCTCTTAATTTCCTGAATTCCCTGAATTCTCTAAATGCCCTAAATTCTCTTAATTCCCTAAGTTTCCTGATTTCGTTGAACCCCCTGATCTCCGTGAATTTACTGAACTCCCTGAATTCCGTACATTTCCTAAATTTTCTGAATTCCTTGAATTTCTTGAGTTCCCTAAAAATTCATTTACCTAAATTTCCTGATTTTCCTGAATTCTCTAAATTCTTCAAATCACCTCGATTTCTTCAATTATCTGAATTCCCTGGATTTTCTAAATCCCCTCAATTATCTGAATTCCCTGAATACTTTAAAAACCCTAATTCCCTTGAAATCGCTAAATTTCCTGAATCCCCTGTTTGATTGCAACATTTTAAAATCAATAAATTCTTTTATTTGATGAATTGTCCGAACTCTTTGAATTTCTTGGATTATTGAAATTTTTTTTTAAATTCTATAAATTTCCTGAATTTCCTCGATTATCTGAATTCACTCACTTTTTTAAAAATTCTTATTTTCTCTAATACTTAAAATTTCCACAATTCCTGGAATTCCTGGAATTCTTTAAAAATTCTAAATTCTCGAGAATTCTGAAACTTATAAAACTTTTTAAATTTTTAGAATTTTCTAAACTTTCTGTATTCCCAGAATTCCTTAAAGTCCATGAAACCAATAAATTCCACGTATTCTCTAAATTCACTGAATTTACTTAATTATTTTAATTCCCTGAATTTCCTTGATTTCCTAATTTCCCCTAATTCCCTGATTTCCCTGAATTCCTAGAACTTTTTTGAATTCCCTATATATCCTTAATGTCTTGTCTTCTCCGAATTCTCTTAACTTCCTTAATTATATGAAATGTGTGCATTCCCTTAATTATATAAAAAATTCTTGGATTATTTAAATGATTTAAATTCTTGTAATTCTTTAAATTCTTCAAATTTCCTGAATTTTTATATTCCCTGAAGTTCTTGGTTTCCCTGAATTCCCTTAGTTCACTTATTCACCTAAATTCCCTGAATTCCCTGAATTTACTGAAATTCCTGAATTCTATAGATTTTCAAAATCTCCTGAATTCTTAGATTACCTGAATTCCCTGGATTTTTCAAATAACCCAAATTCCTCAACTTTATAAATTCTCTGAATTTCCTGAATTCCCTTAATTATCCGAATTTCCTGAATTACTTAAAAACCCTAATTTCATTGAAATCCCCGAATTTTCTAAATTATTGACAAATCTAAAATCAATAAAATTTCCTGAATTTTCAGAGTTCTTTAAATTCCTTGAATTTCCTTCATGCCCAAAATTCCCAGAATTTCACAAAATCCATGAATTCTTTGTATTCCCTAAATTCCCTGAATTTCTCCAATTCCTTGAATTCCCTCGATTTTTTATATTACCCAATTGCCTCAACTATCTGAATTTTCTGAATTTTCTAAATTCCCTTGATTATCCCAATTCTCTGAATTTTTTGAATTCCGAAATTTCCTTCAAATCGACGACTTCTCTGAATTCTTTAAATTATTGCAACATTCAAGAATCAATATAATCTTTAAATTTACTGAATTTCTAGAGTTTTTTCAATTCTGTGAATTTCCTTTATTCCCGAAATTTCCTGAATTTCATGAAATCCATAAATTTCTTCTATTCCGTAAATTCCCTGAATTTTCTGAATTCTTTAAATTTCTCAACTATCTGAATTCTCTGGATTTTCTAAAATCCCTGAATTATCAGAATTCTCTAAATTTGTTGAATCCCAAATTTTCTTGAAATCGACGGATTCCCTGAATTTTCTAAATTATTGCAAAATTTTTAAATCCAACAAATTTTATAATTTTTTGAATCTTAGATTTTTTCAAAATTCTTTGCATTTCCTTTATTCCCAGAATTCCAAGATTTTCATAAAATTCATAAATTCTTCGTATTCCCTAAATTCCCCTAATTTCCTTATTTCTTTAAATTCCCTGGACTTTTTATATTACCTAATTTTTTCAACTATCTAATTTCTCTGAATTTCCCAAATTTCCTTATTTATTCGAATTTCCTGATTTCCTTCAAATCCCTTATTTCTTCAAAATCGACGAATTTCCTGAATACTCTAAATGATTGCAAAATTTTTAAATCCATCAAAGTTTAAAATTTTCTGAATTCTTAGAGTTTTTGGATATCTTTAAATTTCTTTTATTCCTAAAATTCCCAGAATTTCATAAAATCAATAAATTCCTTCTTTTCCCTAATTTCCTTGAAATCCTTAAATTCTCTGAATTATCTGAATTCCCAGAATTCTTTGATTCCCAGAATCGTTTTAATTCCTAGAATTAAACAAATTCCTTGAATGAACTTAATTCACTAAATTCCCTAAATTTCCTGTATTTTCCCAATCATATGAATTCACTGATTTATGTAAATCCCCTGCTTCCTCAAAATTCCCAAAAATTTCCCAATTTCTTGAATTTCTTAAATTTTTTAAGTACCTTAAATTGCCTGAATTTCTTGTTTTCTAGATTTCCTGAATTCCCGGGATTTCCTGATTTCTCTGAATCAACTCAATTCCCAGAATTCACAGAATGTAAAAATTCTCTAAATTCAATGAATTCCTCGACTACCCTAAATTCCCTAAATTCCCTTAATTTTTTTAATTATCTGAATTTGCTGATTTCTCTGAATCCACTAATTTTTCTAAATTTACAGAAATTCTACAATTCACCGAATTTCTTTCATTCCCTAAATATATTTATTTCCCTGAATTTTGTTTGATAACCCTAAATTCCCTAAGTTCCCATAATTTTCGGAATTTTCTCATTCATCTGAATTCTCTGCATTTTCTAATTTCCCTGACTTTTCTGAATTTTCAGAACTTTTTGAATTTCTTGATTACCTGAATTACCTGGATTCTCTAAATTTTATTAATTTTTTTAATTATCCTCATTCCCTGAGTTTCTTGAATTCCCTCCATTACTTGAATTTCTTGAATCCCATGAATTTCTTAAAATCCCTTATTTGCCTTAAATCACTGAATTTCTCAAATTCTCTGAATAAATATAACATTTTAAAATTAATTCATTCTCTTATTTTCCTGAATTCTCTGAACTCCTTGAATTTCTAAAAGTCTTGAGTTTCTTCCATTCCCTAAATGCACGAGGATCAGAATTCCTTTAATATTTTGCATTACTAAAATACCTCCTATACTCTAAGATCCCTTAATTTTTTTTATTCCTTTCACTTCCTGTAAATTATTTGCATTTTTTGAAAGTTCTTGGAATTCCAGAAATGCCGGAAACTCCGCGAATTCTGATACATTGAATGATCTTGCAAATTCATGGCATTCTAAGAACCTCAAAATAATGAAAGAAAATTCAAAAATTAAAAAAAATTCATGTTTTTTTTGTAATGGGAATGCAGATATATTAGGAAATTTAGAGAACTTTAGAAGATTTCTTGAAAGGTAAAGTAATTCAAAAGTAGTATTTGGATCTTGTATCCAACGCACTTCATTTAAATGTATGTTATATATATTATTATAGTTACCTATAGAATAAAGGTAAACCGACAAGATGAAGAATAAAATATTAATCACGGTTCTCATTTTTTTTTAAATAAAAAAAACCCAGTTATTAAGAATTTTGATACAAGAATAATTATTCTTTAAAATTTTTCAGCGTCTCTTGTTCTGGTCGCTATCACGTTCATCATTTTTAATAACTATTTGCATAAGGCGACTTTATCTTTTTGAAAAATTGTGTAAAAATACTTAAAATTGAAAGCAATTAACATTAACTTTCCTTAAATGAGCAAACATTGGAATAATAAGGTTGCCAGACAAATTAAGACAGGGAGAACTCATTTTTTTTCTTAACCAGGTTTATTCATGAATCTAGAATAATTAAACATATTAAAATACACAAATTCATAGCTCAAAATTCTAGCTTTGGAAACAGAAGGTAAAGGGTTATTTTGTTACCAAAATAGAAAAATAAAAGAGGAATAAATTCTTCAAAAAAACAAAATTATTGTTGATAAAGTTTCTAATTGCATGAGTAACTGTGGGCACCTTTAAGTGTCAAAGTGTTGATAAATACTACAAAAGTAGTAAACGTGGTTGCAATTATTAATTGTTAATGTTGGCAATATTGTTAAATTAATAAATGAAAAAGGACATTAAAAACTTTTGTAATTTATAAAAAGTTATAAATAATTAGTTCTATTGTTATATTCTTTTGTAATAATAATAACAGCTTTAGAAAAATGGATATAATTTTATAGCTAGTTTCGTTTCGATACTTGCGTGCGGTTCTGTTCTGAGCTTAACGAGAGTGAAACAAAAACTTTTCATTTACCGACAGACGATAATTGTTTTTGTCCGTGCTAAGATGCTATTGGTCGTTAAGCCCTTCCTAGACAAACATCAACCTGATACTAAGTAGGAACTTAAATTACCAAATAATGATAGTGTAGGAATCAACATAGATTCTTGACACAGTCGATAATCCACTGAAACATCGCTGTGTAGTATAAACTTTATTTTCGTAAAATTATGATGCAGCAGGCCTGCTTACACTGAATTTACTATAAAGAAAGTTCTTAGTCTCTAAGATTGCCTTAGTCTGCCAGCTACCGGTAAAGTAGAAATCAACATTACAAACTACGGCTAAAATGTATGCCAGGTTCCTACTGTACCGACTGAATGTAATTCAGCTGGCTACTTTACCGACTAAAGGTAATCTAGATTCCAACATTCCCGACAAAAGGTAATCAAGGTTCTTACATTATCGGATCAAGGTAAAGTAAATCTCTATCCTTCTGACTGAGAGTAGTGTTAGTTTCAGTATACTGATGTCGGCTAAAAAAAGTACTACTTTACCGACTGGTAGTATCTCAGCAAAAACACAAACCAGTATCGTCTTTGGTAAATGGAAAATGCAGGTTTTTTGCACAAAATTTTCTATTATTCCTGTTTTGGATGATTTTTGACAGGTTCAGGTATTATTCAGGTTCAGGTATCACGGCAAAACGAACATTTTTTGACCAAAGTTGTTTGAAGAATAGTTCATTCAGAGGATCATTATTCGATATTGGTTCAGTCAAGTTGGCAATATTGTTATCTATGCGTACTTTAACTCTTTCATAGGTATTACTAGAATTGGCTCTACAAGATTTTAATGGAAACAAAAATGTACCCAGGAGTACTCCAATCACGTAATTATTTTCCGTTCCTACTTGATGTAAGCCTGGTATTAAAGGCGCAGCTTCTGTCATTGTGAACAAATCTTCGTAATGATGAACATTTAGTTGAATAGGAAGAGGATGGATTGCACCTGTTTTATGTGGCCAACCTGATTCTGAAAAAAAGATACGTTGAAAACTAATTATCTGAAGATTTAGCTATTTCATTTTAGTTCAAAATAGCTCTTTTTTAGTTTTTTTTTTAGTTTTATTTTTTAGTTTTTACTTTTAGGGAAAGAGAAAGAGAAAACGGCAAGCTTAAAGCGAAAAGGAAGCAGGGAAAGAGTGAAAATGGGAATTTGGAGAGAGGAAATGGAGAAGGGAAAAGGGAAAAAGAGCAAAAGAAAAAAGGAAGAAAGGATTAATGGGAAATAGAAAAGCAAAGGGGGAAACGGGAACGGGGCTAGAGGAAAAGGGAAAAGGGAAAATGGGAAATTGTGACATACATATTTTTTTTTAAATACATATTTTTAGGTTAAAAAATAAACTCTTTTGTATCAAATAATTCTTTTCGATTTAAAGATTCAACAATTTGGTTGAAATATTTTTTTTCTAGCCGGAAGAGCCTTTCTTGTTTTGAAATTCAACACTTTTACCACAAAATTTCCTTTTGAGTTGAAAATTCTTCAGATTGATTTGAAATTCATCTTAGGTTATAAATTTAAATATTTTCTTTCAAATTCGTTTTCATTTGGGTTAAAAATTAATTCTTGTAACTGAAATTTTAAATTCCATTCTTGGTTAAAAAATCATCTTTTTTAATTCAAAGTTCAACCAATTGTTAAAAATTTATGTATTTCTTTGAAAATTCTCCTTTTTTTATTAGAAAATTCATTTATATTGTAGAAAATGTGAATGAAATTTTTTGATAAATATGCATATTTTTGAATTAAAAATTCAACTGTTTTGCAACAAAAATTTTTTTGCTTAGAAATTAAATCACTAAAATAAAACTTTTTTATTTTTTGACTTTCTTTATGCTTAGAAATTGAACCGTTTCCTCGAAAAATCTTTTTTGGCTAAATATGAGTTTCTTAAATAAAAAATTCAACAATTTCATTTTTGGCTGAAAACCAAACATTTTTGTTGTTAATAGATTTAATGCTTTTACGATGATTCATTATAATAAAAGA
>JAUELO010460149.1:0-12527 GCA_032357855.1 Amphibolips quercusostensackenii
CGAGGAGCGCGCTAGACGAGCGGCCGAGGAACGGTCCGCCGAGGAGGAGGAACGACGAGCCGTTAAGGCTTGTACCACTTAAGCCGCCGAGGAGGAGAGGAGACAAGCCAACGTCCAGGCCTACGATCCGGAGGAACCCGCCTTATTCAGGGAAGGCGAGTGGCAGCTGCTGGGGATTGGTCGGGGCCACCCGGACACTAGAGATGCGCGCCGCCGGAGGCCGCTAACCAATCGCGCAGTACCTCTTTCTCTCAGGTTACCTGAATTTTACTACGAATCGCGCTACATGTTTCCGCTAGTAAACGTGACTCGACAACCACCGTCGATTGTTTTGACTCGCCGCCATGTCCTTGGGCTTTGCAAGTCCCACTAAGCATCGGGTTACCGCCCCCGAGTGAACTCCAGGTGCGAGTCCCACAGTCTTCGGGATTCCCTCGCATCGCGGAGGGATCTTTTTCAAAATTTTAGGAAATCATTTGAAATTTTTTAAAACATTTTTCAATTTTGTTTTAAACTTCATTTTTCGAAATTGAAAATTGTTAGAAATTTTCTAAAGAACACCTTTTTATTTTCCTGAAACATACAAATGCTTTGTATTTTAATTAAAATCTACATTTTGCTTTACAATTTTTGCAGTTGAAAACGTTTTTATTTATTTTTTGAACTTGTAAGGCTTTTTAAGTTATTTTAAAATTTCTTACACTTTTTTAAAGTCTTTTAAAATAAAAAAATAAACTTCTGTAAAATATTTTCGATTTTTTTGCTATCTTTTAAAATCTTTAAAAATTTTTTTAAATTAAAAACCAAATTACAAATATTTAACCATTTGGAAAATTTCCATGAATGTTAAGAACATTATTTTATCCTCTTGAAATCTTTCAAAATTCTTCAAAAGATTCTAAATTTTTATTTCGACATCTTCAAAAATCTGCACGTTGTCTCCAATTTTTTTCAATCTTTCGAAAATTACATTTATTTTTTAATCTTTTTGAAAGCTTCTTAATATCTGCCAATATTACTGGATTTCTTTTTCTAAAGTTTTTTAATCTTGCAAAATTGAAAATTGGTTATTTAAAGTCTTCTACATTTTTCTTGGAATTTTAGAAAATTACTTAAAATATTTTAAGCATTTTTCAATTGTCTTTTGAACTTAATTTTCCAAAATAAAAAACCATTGAAAATTTTCTACATAACCTTTTTTATTTTCCCGAAACCTTTCAAAAGCTGAAATAAAAAAATCTACATTTTGCTTAAAAAAAAGGTTATGAATTGTATTTTTTACGCGGATTAGAAAAAGTCTAATTTCAAATTAGTCGCAAACGCAGAGGGCAAGACATAGATAGTCTAGTCATTAGCCGAAACACGTCTCATAAGAAACACATGGCTAGCTAAGACCCATAAATCAAAACACAGAAAAAACTGAAGATAAAGTTTACACTAATTTAGTTGAAAGATTCTCTGTAATATAAATGAACCTTATCGAATAAATTTTACATGAAAGTGATGATTTCGTGTTTTCACTTCATAAAAAATGGTAAGCAAGTGTCCATTAGGGAGCATCTATTAATAATTACGTATGACTTTTTGGGCCAGGAGGGGTTCGGAAAAGCTTGCAAATCCTTACTAGTGCTAAATACAAAAACTGAGTCTATAGAAAGAAGCAGAAAAATACTTTACTCTATATGACTTTTTTTAGACAGAGCCTTTTCATAGGCTCGCTTAGGCTTAGAGGGTCCTTTATTTTGTCCACAATTAATTATGATTATCACATGGCACAATCAAGCAAACAGTATACAATCAAGCATATAGTGTACAAAATAGCACTGCAGTTACACTACATTTGCACTGAAAACTTGTTAGCACTTTTTTTAATCACTGTCGCGAACAATACGTGTCGAAACACGACATGTCGCGAGCAAAACGTAGATCGAAATTAAAGGAATCTCCGAAGGTATCGCGACAAGACACGCGATTTTTTCGGACAGTGAATCTGAGTTAATCGCAAGCGCACGTGCAGCTTTGTCTTTAGCCGTTTTCCGCTTCACGGTCACCTTGACTCCGCTACAGTGGGGCAAAAAAGATGACTCTGGACAAATCAGTCTACAAGCCATAATTATTATCAAATTTTATATATATATATATATAATTTTTCAATTGAAGCTAATAAAATTGTCCATAGATCGGTCTTGGCCGATTTTTAAAAAAGTTAAAAAATTTCAAAAACATTTAATAACAAAAATAGAAAAAAATATATATTTTTTAGAAGCGTACCGATTTTCGAAAAATACTTCGGTTCAATCCAAAATACCTGGGATCAATTAAGTAGCTATACAGAAAAGTTGTCAACTATCTTAAATTTTTTTCAAACTTGTTGAATTTGTTACAAAGAAATAAGTGAGTGAAACAGGATTTATGGAAATTGTCAGTGATTCCTGAATTGATTTTTGCACTGAATTTGAACTGAATTTGAAATTCAATTAAAAACTGGTTTTTGTATGTAAATATACAAAAACCAGTTTTTAATTTAATTTATATAATGTTATAAGTAAATTGTTATTTTATAAACAAATTTTATAAACTTATCCACAGGCCTGGCGAGAGGGGGGTGATAACAGGGAGATCCTCCCCGGGCCTGGAGTTTTAGAGGGGGCCCACATTTTCCGGAACTGTGAGAAAATTAATTTTATTTAAATAAAATTAATTATTAATTACATTAAATTCACTATTGTGATTATTTGAGCAAAAAGTAATACTATGAAATCATAAAAGCATCCTGCATCAGCCTGAATTGTAAGTTTTCAAAATTTCATATAGGGGTCCGTCATTCTCACACCCCGGACCCGGTTTTCCTCTCCACGGGACTGCTTACCCATAGCAGGTATTTATGTTGAAATAAATGAAGTTTTTTCTATTGAATCAGCTAAAATTTGTACGAAAATGTCACAGAATTTTCAGATTTATTCATCCAATAACAAACGACGATTGTTGAAACAAATTTAACCAACACATGCACTATCTGGCTATTTCCAGTAGTAAAAACTTGTTTTTTTTCAACGTAATGAAGTTTACATAACTAATTTCTAAACTTTTAGGGAGCTTATATAACAGTCAACAAAACATGTCAAATAATCATTTTTGATGCTCCCCCGGTGATTATTTGTTTGTTTTTTTCAAAAATAGTAAAATTATTGGCAAATGAATACCATTCAGCCACTTTTTAATTAATTCATTTTTGGCTGTGTCTAGTCGTCCCGAAAAATTGGGGGACTTGGAAAAGGGTATGGGCTTGTCCCGAATTTTCGGGACGACTAGCCAAGCGTATGCAAAATATTGGACTAGTCATCCCGAATTTCGGGACGACGAGACACTTCGTTAAAAAAATGTTTTTCGATTGTACATTTTTATAACTTCTCATAGAAAATTTCAATTATTTAGCTATTTTTAATCTTTTTTTTTCTCTATAAAACTTCATGCGGGACGACTGAAATGTCCCGAAAAATCAAATTTCTGACGCTGTGAAATTCCCGAATTAGAAAATTCCCTAATAATAAAATTTCTAAATAATAAAATTTTATAATCAATAATTTCCAAATATGTAATAAGATTTCCAAATAAGAAAATTCTCTTATACAAAATTTTCAAATATGCAATAAAATTTCCAAACTGAAAGGTTACCGAATAATGAAATTCCCAAATTAAAAAAATTCTCGCATAATAAAATTTGCAACAGTTAGTGATATTATTGAATTTAAAAATTCTCGAATTTAGAAACCCAAACTTTTTTAAACATATTATTTGTTTTTTAAAAATAAAATAATGAAATATTTATATGAAAAAAAAATTCTTTTAATGTTAAAATTTTTTAAAATTAATGTTAGATTTTAAAATAACAATTATTACAAAAAATATACTTTTAGATAACAATTTTTTTAAATTGTTGTTATTTTTAATTAAAACAATAATTTTAGAAACTTTAAACATTGAAAATAATTTTGTACTGATAAAAATATTTAAGTATTCTACTTTTAATACATGAATAATAATTATAAAAAAAATTTTCGTGGCTTAAATTTGTGACTTTCATAATTCTGGAACTTTATAGTTTTGGGAATGCTATAATTCAGCAACTTCCTGTTAGGAACTTTGTTATTTGGAAATTTCTCAGTTCGGTAACATTATAAACTGTTCAGTAATATTATAAAATGTTCGGGAATTTTATTCTTCAGAAATTTTTTATTTCAGGAATATATACATAGTGTGGAAATTCTTTAATTCGGGAATTTCGCAGTGTTAGGAATTTTATTTTTCGAGATTTTTCAGTCGACCCAAGTTTAACACATATTTCCCATAATAAAAAAAGATATTTTTGTGAATTTTGTACAGGATCGTGAATACTACATGAATGTAGTTAAAACTTAACATTTGACTTCACAATTAACCATAAAATACGATTGAAAATCATTTCCCAAATATTACCACCATAAGTCAGCATTATAGAGTCCGAAAAAAACACAATAAGTAAAAAATGTGGGTTTTCGAGTCAAAGGTTTTTCGAAATTTTTAAGTTATTTTAAAATTTTCAGTTAAAGCGAGAAAATAATCAGACGTAAAAATAATAATTGTTTAAACAATTTATTATTATTTTTAATAATCTTAATTATAATCTTTGAATAATACTTAAAAATTGCAGTTTCTTCTAAAAATTTTCACTTTTTGTTCACTTTTTCTTCAAAGTGATGTTATAATTGATGCAATTTAACAATATTAATTGTTTTAACAAATCATGAATTTTTTAGCTATTTTCTTCTATAGTAATTCTAGATAGTTTCGGTTTTTTCATTAATTTCTAACTTTTTTTCCTTCTTCATAAGCAGTGAGGTAATAATCAATTTAATGCACCATATATTATTGTTTAAACAATTTATTGTTATTTCAAAAAATATTGTCTTTGTATAATGCTAGAAAATTGCAGTTTTTTCTGAAATTTTGAAGTTACAGTCAACTTTTCACTTAGCGAAGTAATAATTAATTCATGTCAACAAAAATAATTGTTTGAACAATTTATTTTCGTTCATAACTATCTGCTATTAGAAATTTGCTAGAAAGTTGCGATTTTTCATAAAACTTTGAGCTTTGCTTTGAATCTTTAGTAATATACAAATAATAAATAAGCAGCAGAGAGAATAGTATTTTTAAAATTTTTCTTTGTGAATATACTTTGCTGAAATAAAACAGATATTTTAAATATTCTTCAAATTTTCTACATGGATCATACTAAGTGTACTTTTTCCTTGAAATAGTTACCGGAAGCCTTTTTGTTCAAATTAATAATAATATTTATTATTTGTTTCAAATTAAAAAGTCAGTGAAAAGCTGAAAATTTTAGTAAACCTGCAAGTTTTTAGCATTACTCTACAAGAAGATAGTTAAAACCCATAATAAGTAATTCATACAATTGTGTTTGTTAACTAGCAATTATTATTATCTCACTTCGTAAAACGTGGAAAAAATTGAAAAATTTTAGAAAAAACTCAAATTTCTACTATCATTCAAAAATAATACTATTAAAAATAATTGGTACTCCTTTAAAACATTGTGCTTGTTAAGTTGGACTAATTATAACACCACTTCATTTGAGAAGTACACCAACAGTGGGAAATTTTAGAAAAAATTGCAACTTTCAAGCATTATTCTAAGAAAATATTATTATGAATATTCATAATTCGTGTGGATGGTAATTTCTCTTAAATTTAAGTGATTTTCGCCTTGATCTAACTGAGAAGTTTAAAATAAGTTGAAATAATTTTTGAAAAACCGTGACTTCTATTTTAATTAATAAAAAGTTCAACTCATCCCAAAAATACAAATTTTTAACAAAATAGTTAATTCCTCAACCAAAAAATATTAATTTCCATCCAGTTCTATTTTCACCCAAAAAACAATTAATATTTTCTAAAAGAGACGAATTTTTCATAAAAAAGTTTATTTTTAACCAAATAATTGAATTTTCTATCAATAAAATTGATTTTCTACCCAAAAAAAAACAATTTTCAACTAAAATGATGAATCTTCACCCAAAAAAATGACTCTTTCGCCAAAAAGTTCAACTTTTAACCAAGCACTTTTATTTTAAACCAAAAAATATGTATTCTCAATGAAAAATGTAATAGCTGATTTTTTAATCCAATAAGATTTTTATTTTAAATTAAAATCTGTTGAATCCATAAGCAAAAAATTCAATAAAATAGATGTATCCTTAATCAAAAAGATGAATTTTTAAACAAGAAGATTCATTTTCTGCCAAAAAAGACAAGTTTTCAACAAAATGGTGAGACTTTCAACCAAACAGATGAATTTTGAACTAAAATTATAAATCTTCAACCAAATAAGTGAATTTTTAACAAAGTATTTAAAATTTTAATCAATTTTAACTTATTATATTTTTCGTTTATAATTAAACTAAACAATTTTTCTAGATTTAAATCAAAAAGATTCAAATTTATGCAAAACGACGAATTTTTAACAATTTGCATTTTTAATAAAAAAAAATTAAATTTTTACCAAAAAAAAAACTTTCTAATCAAAAAGACAAATTTTCAACACAGTTGTTAAATTTGCAACCAAGAAAGATTTTCCAGTACAAAATTAAAGAAAAGTTAATCTTAATTTTTAATCTCTTCAAAATTCTACAAATTTGTAAATACATTTCTAAATGACTCAAATCATTTCTAAAATTGGTTAAAAATCTTCCGAATTCTTTTCTGACAATTTTGGAAATCTTTTAAAATTTTTTTAATCTTCAATTGTTGTCTTAAGTTTAATTTTAAAAAATGTCGAATTTCTTTAAACCTTAAGAAATCTAAAGAGAATTTTTTGATTATCTTGAATGCTATAAAAATCTTTATGAAATTAAAAAAATTATTTTCGATATTTCAAAAAAATCTACATTTAATTTTAAGTTTTTGGTATTTTTTAGTATTTTTAAAAATTGTTTAAGAAGTTTTAAATATCCTTCTAAATGATTCAAAATTTTATTAAAATTTTGAAAAATTCTGCACAATTAGAAAAATTGCCTTAAAAACTTTTAAAACATTTGAAAAACTTCAAAATTTTATATTCAAACCTAGAAAAATGGAAATTTTCTTTTAAGTTTTTTGACATATGTTTGAATTTTAAATTATGTTTAAAATTTTTTCAAAACTGCTAAATATCCTTTAAAATGTTTCGAATTTTTCATAAAATTCTCAAAAAATTCTGGAAAGGAAAAAAATGCTTTAAAATCTCCTAGATTCTGCTTTGACCATTTTAAAAATCTTTCAAAATGTTAAAAAATTTGTTCAGATGTTCCCTTAAAATTAATTTTTCCTAACAAAAAATCACATTAAATGTTCCCGGGAATCTAAGCATTTTTTTAAATCTTGAAACCCTTACAAATCTTTAGAAAAACTAAAAATTTGATTGCGAAATTTTCAAAAATATACATTTTGTTCTGAGCTTTTTAATCTGTTCAAATTTGTAATTATATTTGAAAATTAAAAAAAAATTAAAAACATATTTTAAAATGATTGAATTATTTCTGACATTGTGAAAAATGTCTGTGAAATAAAAAAAAAGTGCTTTAAGATCTTCCACATTTTTTTTGACAATTTTTAAAAACTTTTGCAATGCTATGATATCGTTTGAAGTATGCTCTCAAAATGAAATTTTAAATGGAAATCTTAAAAAATTTACATTCTGTTTGAAATTTGCTAAAATATCTGTTTTTATGTGAAAAATTATTTTTGTATTCATTGATATCCTTTTCAAATACCTTTACATTTTTTCAAATTTTTCAAAAAAATTTTATTTCTGCAAAATAGAAAAATGTTGCTTTTAAATCTTCTATTTTCTTTTCTGAAATTTAGGAAAATCATTTAAAATGTTTTTAAGTCTTGTAAATATTTTTTTAAAATGAACTTTATATAAGGACCTTTATAAAATAAAAAATCATTTAAATTTTTGCATAAACCTATAAAAAATGTATTTTGTTGACAACTTCAAACTTCTTAAAAGCTTCTACATTTTTGCCTAATATCTAAATGAATCTACATTTTATTTTACATTTCTTGAAATCTTTTCAAGTTTGAAATTGTTTTGGTACCTCTTCAGAACTTTTAAATTTATCTTAAATGTATTTGATTTTTTTTTATGTAAACTTGCAAAATTGGCAAAATTGGCAAATTTTGTTTTAAAATCTTCTAGATTATTTCCCGAAATTTAAGGAAATCATTTTAAATAATTTTGAAAATATTTCCAATAAATTATTTTTTAAAAATAAAAATCAGTTAAAATTTTCGGGTAAAGTTCCGAATAGCTGAATTCTTCGATTTTCTTCAAGCTTCGTATACTTATGTATTTTGACGCGCTGATTACGAATATGATAGTTGAAATTGGCGACAAGGCGATTTTTATGGTAAAACCATAAAAATCACGGTTTTCCGCGTTCATTCAAGCCAATATGCAAAATTTTGCAAAATCTTTTAAACAAAGGTTATAGATCTTATCAAAATACATATTTTTTGTGAAATACAATTTTTTGTTAGAGTGATAATTTTTGCAAAAATTAGTGATAATCGATTTACATACAAAAATCCATCAAAGGGTGTGTCATTCCGCCCCTACGGGACCTGGAAATGGGGTAGGGGTTTGACTAACATTATTTCTGTGACCAGTTACAGGGGTGCCTTACTGCCCCCCACGGGACCTGGAAAAGAGGTAGGGCTTTAACCAGGATTATTTCTGTGACCAGTTACAAGGGTGCCTTTCCGCTCCCGACAAGAAGCTAGAAATGGACAGGGGGAAATGGTAGGTATTTGACCAGCATTATTTTTATAATTAGTCACAGAGGTGCCTAATTACTCTTGTCGCCACTTAGAGCCTGTTGCCACGGTAATGCGCAGTACCAAAATAGTTGATCGTTAGATGTATCACTAATTGTCTCGGAAGCTATTACTCGTGGAAAAAAATGCCGAAAAAGAAAATTTGTATCTCAATGAGATCTACAACTTTTCTCAGAAAAAATTTGCAGAGTTTTGCGTATTGGCTAAGATAATCTCAAAAATCCATGATGTTTGTGGTTTTTTTCACATGAAAATCGATATATTATTCATTTTCTCGGAAACTATCACTCACAAAAAAAAATATTCAAAACAAAACATATGTACCTCAATAGGAGCTACAACTTTTGCAAAGAACATTTTGCGAAATTTTGCATATTGGCTTAGATAAACGCAACTATGACTTGTATGGTTTTTTCATGGTTTCACCATGAAGATGGCTTAGTCGCAAATTTTCACTATTAAATTCGTATTCAGCGCATCAAAGTACATGAGTATGCGGAGCTTAAATAAAATCGAAGAATTCAGCTATTCGAAACTGCACCCAAATTTTCCCTGGAATCGCACGAAAAGTATTTTATTTTCTTAAAACTTTTCAAAATTCTTACAAAATTTTTTTATTATATTTCAGGATCTTGACAAATTCTAGTTTGGTTTAAAAGTTGTTGAAATATTCCTAATTTTAAAATTATTTTTAAATTTTTTTAAGACGTGCCAAACTTTGAAAGATATTTTGAAATAATTCAAAGATTTTATAAATTTTTTTAAATTCTGCGAAAATTAATGAAATTTGTCTTAAAATATTCCAGATTCTTTTTCCAGATATTTTGAAACCTTTAAGTCTTGAAATGAATCTTTTAAAATAAAACCTAAATCATTAAAAAATTTCCCATAAATCTTACTGTCAATTTTGTCATCTCTTTAAAGTGTAAAAAAGTTTACAAATTATAGTGTGATAGCGAAATGTTAAAAACTGAATTATATCCCGATATTATTATTCACGCAGTATATGTATGGCTATGAAAAATATTTGTAAGTCGAAAAAAAAACGGAAATGTTTTCTTTCCTTAAAAAATGTATTTTACTTATTTATTTCCTGAAAAAATTATGCGTGGTCTAAAATAAATCGTTCTTTTATAATTTATCTACTTTTTATATTAATTTCTTTAATATTATTGTATTATTTATTCCAATGCATTATTTTTCGACAATCTTACTGGTTCAAATGTAAAGAGAACTCGACCTCCACCTACGTACGGTATTTACAAGTTATTGCTCAACAGTAGAAAAATTCAAAACAATTCTCACAATTCGTCTAAAGTAGCTAACTTTTTTGCTTATAAAAATAACCTCTATCAGTCGCGTGTACTAAACAGACGAAACGCACTTTGATAAAACTAAAGACAAATCACCAAGCTGACACCTTGAGACTATCAAAACTACGGTTACATATCAAAACAAGGCTATAAAAAATTCCGTCAATTCAAAGAAATAACTGAAAATTAGAAATTTAAATAAACTCTGGGTTTTCCAAATATATAAAAATATATAAATAAAAACTAATGGATGAAAAAATTATTTTAATTAAAAAATTAAAAAATGACTTGATAAAAGACTTTTAATGAATTCTTCTTTTTATCTCTTTTTTAAGAGAAACACCCTTTTCCCCCTTTTTCAACTACTTATGATTAAAAATTTTGCTATTATATTTTTTGTTTGGAATTATCTCGTTTGGTTAAAAGTTCTAGTATTTGCTTGCAAATTTTATTATTTTGTTAAAAATGCAACTCTTTTGTTAAAAAGTCATTTTTTTGGATCTAAAATTCAGCTACTTGGTTAAAAATTAAACTACTCGTTTAAAAATTTATTTTTTTGGTTGTAGATTTATCTCTTTGATTAAAAAATAAACTATTCCTTTTTGAAAAAATTAATCTTCTGGGTAAAAAAATCATCTTTTGCGTTGAACTCTTTTGTTGAAAATTCATTTTATAAGGTTTTGTTATTGTACTTTAAAGTTCATCTCTTTTGTGAAAAGTATAACTGTTTTGTTGTAAATTCAGTTTTTGTTGTTGGAAATAAATAATTTTTCAAACTAAGGATGTCTTTTTTATTTCTGGTTGAAAATGAATATTTTTTTTGTGAGAATTGACCTTTTCTAGTTGATTTATGTATTTTGGTAAATTCCTATTTTCTTGGTCGAAAATTAATTTTCTTGTTTACAATTTTATCCTTTTTGGTTAAAAATATGAATTGAGGTTCGATTTATAAAATTTTAACTGTTTAGAAAAAAATTGATTTTTGGTATTAATAAATTACGTATATTCTCGACTTAAAAATTCAACCGGCTTTGTGTTTTTGGTAGAACAATAATCAACTTGGTCAAAAATTTAACTATTGAATTTTTAGGAAATGAAGCTTCCGTGGTAATAATTCTTGGTTAGAAATTAATATTTTTTTTGCAGTTTGATCTTTTGAGATGAAAATTCATATATTTTGTAAAAAATTGGTCTTTTTTTGGTCTTGAATTAACCTTCCATCCACTTAGTCCATTTTTGGTTCAAAGTTGATATTTTCTATTGGAAATTGATCTTTTCTAGTTGGAAATGCATGTATTTTATTTTGAAAAATTTTGGTTTAAAATTAATCATTGCGGTTACAAATCCATCTTTTCTAACTTATGATGCAATTTTTTGGTTCTAAGTTGATCTCGTTTGGTTGACGATTTAACAATTTGGTAGAAACTTAAAGTATTCGGCTAAAAATAAATGTTTTTGCTTCCTCATAAAGGAAGCTTTGTAATAGTAACATTTTCAAACATTTTTTAATTTATTCAATTAAACGTTCCTCAATTTAAAAATGTCTAATACAATGTTCTTAGAAATTTTCCGGATGTATGTGTGTAGATGTGTGTGCAGATGTCACACTTTTTTGTGAACACGATCACTTAAAAACGGTTGCAGATAAATGGATGAAATTTGGAGGGCTTATTTTCATCGTTAATACCTTGAAACTAACCAAAGGATTTCTCAAAATATTGAATTAATTTTTGTAGCACTTTATAATAATTCATAAAACGGTTTGTTAGAGTAAAATTTTTTTCATAAACATAATTCAAAATTGATGCAAAAATATAAAAGATTCTTTGGTTCCAGACGAAATGATTAACCCATGAAAATATATTAATATATATTAATAAATATACATATACATATTAATATATATAAATATATAAATAAATATATATATATGTATATATTAATATATTTTATCAAGGAGTAAGGAAGTTATGGTCATTCATACTAAATTAAAAATCGATTTCTATAGTAAAAATGTTCTCATTCTCATAATTTAAAGTTGATGTGAGGATAGAAAACGTGTGTTGATTCGAGAGCAATTGATTGACCTATAATTTTGATACATGTTATTGAAGAGTAAGAAAGCTATGGTAATGTATAATATTTGAAAATACGGCTTTTTATAGTAAAACTTTCTTTTTCAATATAGTTTAAAATTGATGCAAAAATATAAAAGATTTCTTGGTTCGATATGAATCGACTAGCATATAATATTAATATCTTTTCTGACAATTTTGGAAATCTTTTAAAATTTTTTTAATCTTCAATTGTTGTCTTAAGTTTAATTTTAAAAAAT
>JAUELO010460174.1:0-12526 GCA_032357855.1 Amphibolips quercusostensackenii
ATATAACACTAAGTGTTTAAAACGTCTGCTGAAATTTTTTAACTTTTTTGCTCTTTCAATTAAAATTAGGGAAATTTCACTTATCATTAATAAAAGTGTTCATATTCGATTAGCGAAAAGTGAGACACCAAAGTTTAGTAGAAGATCAGTCATTCGATTAGTCGAAGTGCTTACAGAATGTTTAGGCAATTTAAAGAAAAATGAGAATTTTTTATACTGTTAAAATTACAATAGATGAATGGGCTAAAAATCATCTATACATATTCAAAGTCTTTAGACGCTACTTTTACACAGAGGCCTTTTTTTGATGTTTTTAATTTTTTCGGTTATATATTTTCCTTATTTTCCATAGAAAATTTCAAATATCTAGCAAACTTTATAAGAATTATTTGCCCTAAATGAGTTTTAAATTGAATAAGTAGAAAATTGAGTGCCGAAAGTAGGTGATTTCAATTGTATAACCATATCTTGTGTGCAAAATATTAGTGGAAAGTGAGCCACCACAGATTAGTAGAAAAGTGGTAATTTGGTAAGATCAAATATTACCTAATTTAAGAGTGTAAATCAACTTATTGCTTGACACAAATAAATAAATTTTATTGAAAATGTGTATCATACTTTAAAAAGCTATTTTAAATATTTAAATATTTAAGTTTTAATATTTGAATATATGAAATTTTAAAAATTTGGAAAGATAGACATTTCTCATAAAATAACGAAATCTGTAGCAATTTCAACACTATATTCAAGCAATAAAAATGTCATACGGTGAAACTGCAAACATGATAAGGAAGCGCGGATTTATGTTGAAAAAACATATTGCAACATATTTGCTCGGAATGTTTTTTCTTATGTTCTACACACAATAAAAAAACCTCGCAGATATATTAATGAATCATTAACATATCTCAATTATTATTTTAAATCAAACATTAAATAAGATATTTTCTTTAACTAAGGGAAGTACATATTTATTTGAACACAATATTGTATTCATCTTAAGAAATCCTTTTATTGGTATAAATGCATCAACTCTTTCTATAAAATCAACATATATTTTACCTTATTACTATTATTGAGAAATTAATAATTATTTTTTTAATTTATCTTAACCTAAAAAATTTATATAAATATTGACAAATCAAATAATTCTAATGGGTTTTAATCAATTCAGAGAATCAAAAAACAATAAACCAAATATTTCTTTGATGAACTAATTAGAATTTAAAAAAATCTAGATCTTTCAAGCAATGAAATCATTCCCTTACTTGTACAAAATATTAATTTTGATAAAGAAAGTACAGCCAAAGAATTTATTTTTCTATACTAACAAATGATCTGTCCGATTCAAATAGAAATTGCCACTGCACAGAAATTTTTCTTAGTTTTTATATTAAAATTATTAAATTTATGTTCGACTCTCGAGTCTAAAATTGAACCTAATTCATTTCTCTAATTTATTTTGTTTCAAGAAATTCATTTGTTCATTTCTGTAAAAAAAATGCATTATTCTTCTTGTTTCTAGAGCATTTTGGCCTATGAGAACTCTTATTTGATTAAAATAAATTTTTTTTAAATAACTGTTCAATCAGTTAAAATTATTATTAATGAATATGTTGGTTGAATTTTTACTGATACAATCCAAGGGACCAATTACATTCTTGCATCTTGATGTATGTTCAAGTATCTTCAAGAAATTATAACTTCAAATGAAGTCTCTGTAACTACAATTAAAAACTAGAAAATGGTTTATTTTGTTATTTTGCAAATAATTCTAAAAAAATACAGGAAACTGTAACGGATGAGAATGTCTAATATTTAATTAAGTTTATTTTGATACGAAGTAAAATAAAAACAATTAAGAGATATGATATTATTCAAGGAAATACAATTATAGAAATCCTGTAATCACGTGCCATAATATTCCAGGGCCAAGACTATTTGATTCTTACTGAATTATATTATCTAAAACGTGGTAAATCAATAAATTTCATCAGCGCCTTAGTTTGTTTTAATCAATACTTGTAGCTAGATCAAAAAAAAAACTTTGACTTAGCCAATCATTTTCTTCCACCAAACTAAAGCGTATTTATTAGGTGTTAATATCCCCACCTTTTTTCCACTTTGCTGTATAAACGTTTACGTCAGTCGGCTGGGGCATATATTAGCTAGTGGTTCTCGGAAAAATCAGTAGTTGTCTGCGCAAAATCCTGATACAAAAAGTTTCCTCTACAAAGAAAGAAAATGAGGACCATTTTCTTGGCTCTCGTGCTCATTTTCTCGCTTGCCTTAAATGAAATTGGTGAGTATCGTGAAAATAATTCTAGAAGTGAACCACCCATATATTTTTTACATAATATCATAATATTTTCATTAATTTTGACTATTTTTCTATGTATTTCCAGATGTCCTTTATATTCTTGAAATTCCCCTTTCCCCTTTCTGGTTTCTCATTTCTTTTCTCCTCTTTTTGGTTCCCTGTTGTTATTCCCCTGTCTGGTTTTCCTTTTTCTTTCCCTTTTCTAGTTCTATTCTCTTTTCCCTGTCTGGTTTCCTTTTTCCTTTTTCTTGCCTGGTTTTTCTTCTCCCTGTCAGGTTTCCCTGTTTCCCTTTCCTTTTTTGGTTTTTCGTTTTCTTTCCCCTTTCTGGTCGCACTCACCCTCTTCCTTTCTGGTCTCTAATTGTCCCTTTCCTCTCTCTGGTTTCTTAAGTTTCTTTTTCCTCCTCTCTTTTCTAGTATCCTTACTCCCTTTCCGCCTTTCCTTTTTCCTTACATCTTTCTGGTTGCCTTTTTTTCTGGTTTTCCTTTTCCTTATCTGATTTCCCATTTCCTGTTTCAGTTTTCCATTTTTTCTTTTTCCTTACTGGCTTCCATTTCCCCTTTCTAGTTTTTTTTCTCTCTCCCTTACTTTCTTTTGATTTTTCTTTCCTTTTGCCCTGCTTCGTTGCATATTTCCTATTTCTTTATTAAAGGAAAAAGAAAAGAAAGAGAAAAAGAGAAAAGGCAATATATTTGCTTACCTCACAGCGATTTAGTTTTCAAAGAAACTGTGAGAGAGGCAGAGCATATGCGCTTAGCATAAGGCAAAAGTAAAACTTTGATAGAAAACATTCACTTTTACACTTTATTCTTTTCCCTTACTTCCTTATGGTTTTTTCCCTCTTCCCCTTTCTGGTTCACCTTTAACCTTTCCGGTTTCTTATTTCTCTATTTTCCTCTTTGTTTTCCCTTTCCTCTTACCTTTTTCTGCTTGCCCTTTTCATTTTCCTCTTTCTAATTACCCCTTTTTCCTTTCTGGTTTTCCTTTTTTTTTATTTTTTTTTTCCTTTCCATTTTACCCTTTTCCCTTTCTGGTGTCACAATCCCGTTCTCCATTCTGGTTGCTCTTTCCTTTTTCTTGTTTTCCTGTTACTTTCTTTTTTCTGGTTATCCTCCCCTTTTCCTCCGTCTGGTTTGCTTCTCCCCTTTACCCCTTCTTCCTCATATATTTCCTACTTATTTATTTTTTTAAAGAAAAAAGAGAAGGAGGAAAGAAAAGAAAGAGGGAAAAAAAAGTTAAAATTGCAAATAAAGACTGATCGGCCACCCCCTTTTTTTAGACTGTACATAAAGTTTCAAACAGTTCTTACAATATTTGCTGATCTCACTGCAGTTTATTTCTTTGTAAATTTTGAGAGAATTAAAGCATATACGCTTAGCACATAGCAGAAGTAAAACTTTGGTGGATTAATTCTACTTTCCGCTTTCCCCTCTCCGTTTTACATTTCTCCTTTTCCCTTACACACTTTTTTTTCCTACTTCCTTTCAGGTTTCTCTTTTCTATTTCTAGTTTCTCATTTTTTATTTTTCTTCAAGTTTGCCCTTTTCCCTTACCTCTATCTACTTGCTTCCCTTTGCTAGTTTACTTTTTCTTTCCCCTTTTTGGTTCATCTTTTGTCTTTCCACTTTTAAGAATAACTTTTATCCTTGCCTCTTTCTGGTTTGTCTTTTCCTTTCCTCTTTCTGGTTTCCCTTCCATTTCTCTCTCTTCTAGTTTCTTTTTTCTCTTTCTAGTTTCTCATTTTCCCTTTCTGCTTTCTAGTTTTTTATTTCTCTTTTTCCTTTCTAGTTTTCTTTTTCTATTTCTTCTTTCTGCGATTTCATTACCTTTACCTCTTTCTGGTTTCCCTATTCCTCTTTTTCCTTTCTGGTTCCCCCTTCTCCCTTCATAAATTCAACTTTCACTTTCTGCGCCCCTTTTCCTTTCTCCTTTTCCCTTTCTGGTTTCTGTTTCCTTTTTCCTTTATTCCTTACAAATTTCCTATCTATTCAATGAAAGAAAAAAAAGGAAAAGAATAGAAAATACGTTTAGCATATGGCATAAGTGAAACTTTTATGAATTAGCTCTCACTTTTCGCTTTTCCCTTCTTGTTTAACATTTCTCCCTTTCCCTTTTACACTTCACCCTTTCCTTTTCCGTATTCTGGTTTTTTACCTCTTTTCTCTTTCGTGTTTCCCTTTACCCTTTCCGGTTTTTTATTTCCCAATTTTTCTCTTTTTTCCCATCCTCTTACCTATTTCTGCCTACCCTTTTTATTTTCCTTTTTCTTGTTCCCCCTTTTCCCTTTTTCCTTTTTGGTTTTCATTTTCTTTTCCCCTTTCTGGTTTCTCTTTCCTCTTTATTGTATTTCTGTTCCTTTCCTCTTTCTACTCTTACTCCTTTTTGTCGTTTCTGAGTTTCTTTTCCCCTTTTACCCTTTTTTCTGATATATTTTCTATTAACTTATTTATTAAGAGGATAAAAAACGCGGAAAGTAGAAGGGAAAAGAAAAAATTGCTAATTAAGACAGATCTTTCAGTCTGTAGATTAAAATTTTAAACAGTTCTAACAATATTCGCTTATCTTACGGCGATTTATTTCTTGAAGAAACTTTGAGAGAGATAGAGCATCTACGCTAAGCGTAGGTCAGAAGTGATAATTTGGCGGATAAACTATTACTTTCTGCTATTCCCTTTCCGTTTTACATTCCCCTTTTTTCCTTTTACACACTGTTTACCCTCTCTCTGTTCTATTTTGCTTCACCTCTTTCTGGTTTCTCATTTTCCGTTTTTCCTTTTAGGGTTACCTTTCCCCTCACCTCTTTTTGCCTGCCCTTCTTATTTTCCTCTTTCTAGTTTCCCCTTTTTCCTTTCTGGTTTTTCTCTAACCCTTTTCTCTTTTAGTGTCTATTTTCCTTTCTCTTTTCTGGTCTCTCTTTTTTCCCTTTTTGGGTTCCCCTTTCCTCTTTCCTCTTTCTGGGTTTCCTGTTCCTTTCCTTTACTTGTTTTCATCACATTTCTCTCCTTTTTAGTTTCCTTTTTCACTTTCTAGTTTCCCATTTTTTCTCTTTTCTTTCTGGTTTTTAATTCCTCTTCTTTCTTTTCTCCTTCCCTTTTTCTATTTCTTCTTTCTGCGTTTTCTTTTCCCTTACTCCTTCTTAGTTGCCCTTTTTCTCTTTTTCCTTTCTGGTTTCCCCTTTCCTCTTCATGATTTCCAATTCCCCTTTCTTATTTTCTTTTTTCTTTTCTCCTTTCGCCTTTCTAGATTTCCTTTCCTTATTCACTTTTTCCTTATATATTTTCTATTTATTTATCAGAAGGAAAAAGAAATGGCGAAGAATAAGAAAAAAGGTAAAAATCGCAAATCAAGACAGATCGGTAACCCCGTTTTTCAGTATGTGCATATAAGTTTCAAACAGTTCTAACAATATTTGCTTATCTGACAGCGAATTATTTTTTTAAGGAACTATTACAGAGACAGAGCATATACGCTTAGCATACGACAAAAGTAAAACTTTAATGTATTTACTCTAAATTTTTGCTTCTTCCTTTCCGTTTTACATTGATCCCATTCCTTCTTACACTTAACTCTTTCCCTTACCCCCTCTCTGTTTTTTACCTTTTTCCCCTTTTTGGTTTTTTTCACCTTTCCGGTTTCTCATTTTTCTATTTTCCTCTTTGGTTTACCTCCCCTCTTACCTCTTTCTGTTACCTTGTTACCTTTCCTTTTCCCTCTCTGGTTTCTCTTTACACTTTTTGGTTTTCCTGTTTCGCTGCCCTTTCTGGTTTTCTCCACTTTCCCTCCTTGCTGGGTTGTTGTTCCCTTTTTCCTCTTTTTTATATATATTTCCTTTATATTTATTTATTAACAAAAAAAGGAGGGTAAAATTTGTATTTGGGAAAGGGAAAAAAGAAAAGGTGAAAATTGCAAATTGTGACAGATCGGTAACCTCTTCTTTTCAGTCTGTACATGAAAGTTTCAAACAGTTCTAACAGTTCTTTCCGTTTCACATTGCTCTTCCTTACGTTTTCCTCTTGCCCTTTTACACTCTACTTCTTCCCCTCCCACTTCTTGGTTTTTACCTCTTTGCCCTTTCTTGTTTCCCTTTTTCTTCTTGGTTTCTCATTTCCCCATTTCCCTTTTGATTTTTCCTTTCTCCTTACTTATTTCTGCTTGACCTATTCATTTCCTGTTTCTAGTTTCCCCTTTTCCGTTCATGGTTTTTCTTTTTTTTCTCCCTTGCTGGTTTTCCTCTTCCTTTCTCCTTAATTCTTTCCTCTTTCTATTATTTATTTTTCGTTTTTCCTTTCTGGTTTCTCTTTTTTCTTTTCCCTTCTAGGTTTCCCTTTTTTCCCTTTCCCCTTACTGTTTTTTTTCCATTCCTTCTTGATGCTTTTCGTTTCCCCTTACCTCTATCTGGTTGCTATTTTCCTCTTTTTTTTCTTTTCTGGTTTCCCCTTTTGCCTTTCTTGTTTCCTTTTCCCTTTTCTCATTTTCGGTTTTCTTTTTTTCTATCCGCTTTCTGGTTCCCATTCCCCCTTTCTAAATTTCTTTTTTTTCTGTATTCCTTTTCAACTTATTTCTTTGTCCTTTTCTTCTTTTCTTTTTCTCCTTAATTTTTTGTGTTTGCGTTAATCTGTTGCCCTTTTTTTTCATTAATTCTTGAACGTTTTCTCTTTTTATTCTCTTGTGTCCTTTTTTCCATTTCTTTTTCCCTTTACCCCTTTTCTTTTTCCCTCTTTCTTTTCTAAATGACTCACCAATCATAAATTAAAATTTACAATTAACATATTAGGAAATTCCATTACACAACAACACCTGTTAAGTTAACCACAGTATTTTTTACCTAATTGTTGTCACTTTACTCGACGTTCGTCGCGGTACAATAAAGAACCATTTGACTGCTGCTATGCAGGCAGATGCAGGGCACGTTTCCTGTCTATTTCAGATAGAAATAACTTTTTTAACTGACTTCTATCTTGTTGCCCCTTTTCTCTTTTTCCTTTCTGGTTTCCCCTTTCGCCTTTCTCGTTTCCTTTTCCCTTTTCCCTTTTCTCTTTTTCGGTTTTCTTCTTTTCTATCCGCTTTCTGGTTCCCATTCCCACTTTCTGCATTTCTTTTTTTTCTGTATTCCTTTTCAACTTATTTCTTTGTCCTTTTCTTCTTTTCTTTTTTTCCTTCATTTTTTGTGTTTGCGTTAATCTGTTGCCCTTTTCTTTTTATTCATTCTTGAACGTTTTCCCTTTTTGTTCTTTTGTGTCCTTTTTTCCATTTCCTTTTCCCTTTATCCCCTCCCTTTTTCCCTCTTTCCTTTCTAAATGACTCATCAATCATAAATTAAAATTTACAATTAACATATTAGGAAATTTCATTACACAACAACACCTGTTAGGTTTACCACAGTATTTTTTTCCTAATTGCTGTCACTTTACGCGACGTTCGTCGCGGTACAATAAAGTGCCATTTCACTGCTGCTTCGCAGGCAGATGCAGGGCACGTTTCCTGTCAATTTCAGATAGAAATAACTTTTTTAACTGACTTCTTTCTGTTTGCCCTTTTTCTCTTTTTCCTTTCTGGTTTCACCTTTCCCCTTCATGATTTTCATTTCCTCTTTCTTATTTTCTTTTTTATTTTCCCCTTTCGCCTTTCTAGATTTCCTTTCCTTATTCTCTTTTTCTTGACATATTTTCTATTTATTTATCATAAGGAAAAAGAAATGGGAAAGAATAAGAAAAAAGGTAAAAATCGCAAATCAAGACAGATACGTAACTCCGTTTTGTAGTGTGTGCATATAAGTTTCAAACACTCCTAACAATACTTGCTCATCTGACCGCGACTTATTTTTTCATGAAACTATAAGAGAGACAGAGTATATACGTTCAGCATACGACAGAAGTGAAACTTTGATGTATTTATTCTG
Source organism: Amphibolips quercusostensackenii (assembly GCA_032357855.1). Lineage (NCBI taxonomy): Eukaryota > Metazoa > Arthropoda > Insecta > Hymenoptera > Cynipidae > Amphibolips > Amphibolips quercusostensackenii. The sequence continues at coordinate 8,221 of JAUELO010460174.1, forward strand.
AATTTTCGCTTTTCCCTTCCTGTTTTACATTTATCCCTTTCCTTTTCACACCTAACTTTTTTCCTTATCACCTTTCTGTTTTTTTACCTTTTCCCTCTTTCTGGTTTTTCTTTCACCTTTCCGGTTTCTCACTTTTTTATTTTCCTCTTTGGCTTACCTTCTCTCTTACCTCTTTCTGCTTGCGCTTTTTATTTTCCTCTCTCTAGTTTTCCCTTTTCACTTTCTGGTTTTCCTTCACTTAGCCCTTTCTGATTTTTTTTTCTTTTTTCTTTTCCCTTTTTCTTTTCTAGTGTTGCCTTTTCTTATCCCATTCTGATTTCTCTTTACTCTTTTGGTTTTCCTGTTTCGCTTTTCTTTCTGGTTTTTCTACTTTCCCTCCTTGTTGGGTTTCTGTTCCCTTTTTCCTCTTTTTGTATATATTTTCTATATATTTATCTATTAACAAAAAAAGAAGAGGAAAATTCGTATTTGGGAAAGGGAAAAGAGAAAAGGTAAAAATTTCGAATTATGACCGATCGGTAAGCCCGTTTTTCCAGTCTGTACATGAAAGTTTCAAACAGTTCCAAAAGTTCTTCCCGTTTCACATTTCCCTTTTCACTTTTTCCTCTTTTCCTTTTACACTCTACTCTTTCCCCTCCCACTGCTTGGTTTTCTACCTCCTTGCGCTTTCTTTCCCTTTTTCTTCCTGGCTTTTATTTCCCTTTTTTCCTTTTAAGTTTTCCTTTCCCATAACTTATTTCTGCTTGCCCTTTTTTATTTCTTGTTTCTATTTTCCCCTTTTCCGCTGATGGTTTTCCTTTTTCTTTGTCTCTTGCTGGTTTCCCTCTCTCTTTCTCTTTAATTCTTTTCCCTTTCCAGTTTCCCTTTGTAGTTTCCCTTTTTTGTTTTCCCTTTCTGGTTTCTCTTTCCTCTTTTCCCTTCTAGGTTTTACTTTTTCCCTTTCCTCTTACTGGTCTTCTTTTTCTGTTTCTGCTTCTTTTCGTTTCCCCTTACCTCTATCTGGTTGCTCTTTTGCTCTTTTTTACTTCTGGTTTCCCCTTTCGACTTTCTCGTTTCCTTTTCCCTTTTCTCCTTTCCGGTTTTCTTTTTTTCTATCCCCTCTCTGGTTCCCAATCCTCCCCTTCTGAATGTAGGGCACTTTTTCTGCCTATTTCAGGTAGAAATTACTTTTTTGACTAAACATTAGCTATGCTATATTTCATTTAAAGTCCGTACTTTATTTTTAAACACAACTTGCACAATCCTAAATATTGCGTATGCTTTTTTGTAAGCGCGCACAATATTTAGGATTGTGCACGGCGTGCTGAAAAATCATTTTTCTTGAAGCTAAATCGAGATTTTAATTAAAAATTAATAAGTGTGAAATCAAACTACACATGTTCAGTAAAAACATTCTTCTTTGGTTATTTCATTAATTCAAACAACCAAACATTTTTTCAGTATTTTAGAAATTTGTTTGCTTGTTTGAAAATAACCTTTTTTCAACTTTAGTAGTATTATTTTATTTTTGGTTTCAACTTGTTCCTACTTTTTAAAAATAAATGTTTTACTTTTTAAAATTTTGTTCTTTGTGAAAAATTTTTTTGTAAAAAATGGCTTCAGTCTATCTGCACGGCGGTTCGACTGTCCGTTCTTCCGTCGGTAAATACGATAACTCAAAACATAAACAGATAAAATCAAGCTTTGGCATCCTCTTTTATCGTCCTGGAACAAGAAACGAGATCGTTACCCACAAAAAAAATTATTTTTGCTTTTATAAAGAACTATGAATTCTTGCACAATCATTAAAAAAAACATCTTGTATATTTGTTATATTTATTAAAACTACTAGAAGAAGGTCCAAAGGTCGAATTTCCAGCTAAACGACGTAAAATACAGAAAAAAGTTTGGAAAACAAATTTAACATTTTAAAATGTCCTAAAAAATTTTTTGTGACACTGCGAAATAGGACTTATCATTTGAATTTAATTTATCAATAATACTGTAAGGTAGCTCGAAAAATATATATTTAATAATGTCCGTTGAGAATCGAGCAGCAAAATTTTTTTTAATCCACAAAAAATTGAATGTGCTTTTTCTTATTGAAAAAATTGAAGTTAAAGGTTTTGCAAACCCCATAAAGTTCAACACGTAATTTTCATAAAGGAAAAATACGATATTGTAAATTTTTTTCAGAAACAGTTATATTAAGTGAATCAAATCAAAACTCAACTTCAAGCTCATGGAAAATATTTGACTACTTATCCAGAATTTCCAGGACAAGACACTTCGTTGAAAAAAATTCTACGTATGTTCCAAGAAATTCAAGATGTGAGGGTATTTTAAAAGATTAAGAAAAATTTAAAATATTTTGGGGGTACTTTAAAACATTGACAGGCATTTTTATGTGGTTTACAAAGTTTTAAGGGATTTGAATTATTTCAGGGAATTTTGGAAGATTACAAGAAATTTTTTATATAAGTAAAGGATTTGGAATGCGTTCGAAGGATTTAAAATATCCTGAAGAATTTTTAAAGATTTAAATGCATTTTTAAAAGATAAAAAGTTTTTTAGGCATTTCTGAGCATTAAATGATTTTAAGATATTTTAAAAGATCTCAAGGTATTTTGAAGATCTTATAATATTTTAAGATATCCTGAAAAATTTTGAATTAATTTCTCAAATTTCAAAGGATATTTAAGAATTTAACAGATTTTTAGGTAATTAAAAAAATTTAAGTAATTTTGAAAAGTTGGAAAAATATCAAAGTATTTTGAAAGATTTAAAAATATTTTAAGTATTTTAGGATATTTCAAATTTTTTCGAGGACTTTTCAATTAATGTAAATATTTCAGGGTATCAGGGCCTTTTTGAAAGATTAAAAAAAAACTTTTTATCTATTACATACTAAATCTTAATAAAATTCTTTTACATCCCTCATAGTTCCTGAAAAATCCTTTAAAATTTAATTTAATTCATTTTTCAAGTTTTTTGAAATGCTTAAAATCTTTAAAATATTTAAACATGTCACGCATTCCTTGAAATAATTGAAGGTTTTAACATTGCAATATATAATTTTGCACTCGCACCCGGTGAGCTCTGCAGTCGCGAACCTAGACTTACTAAGAAAATTATAAAAGTAAAAATAATGCGATTGGCATGCAATTCGTGCGAAACATATGCGAAAAAACGCTAATGGACAAAGTCAGCTATAAGAAGATTTTCAAAGAATGTAATAATAATTTTCTTTTACACTTAACAAATGTAGATCGCCGATGAACATGAAGATCGTTTGGATCTGATATAATGAATTTTGTATATATCAGTAGTTTCTTTACAGAGTCGGCAGACAATCCAGAAAAAGGAAAAGAAAGCAAAAGAGGAAGAGGAAAAGGAAGCAGAGGCGCAAGAGGAACAAGAGAAGCAATGGCAAGAGCAAGAGGAATAGTTATTGGTGGACCACGTAATCGAAATGAAGAAGGTACACACTGTTAGCAAAACATTCATGTATTTTGTTGAAAATGCACACAAATATTGGCGAAAAATTCTTTTTTTAGGTTAAAAATTAATTTATAAATAAATATCTATTTCGTTTTTGTTAAAAATTTATCTTCATTCATTAAAAATTCAACTACTTGGAAGAAATTTCAACTAGCTTGTTGAAAATTTATGTTCCTGGCAGAAGAGCTTTTCAAGGAATTTAAAAATTTTCAGAGAATTTTAAAAAATGAAAAAAAATTTATTCTAATTTAACAATCTAAAGGGATTTCAAATAGCTGAAAATATTCCAGAGAATTTTAAAAACAATAATAATTTTCTAAATACTTGGCCAATGTAGATCTTCGGTAAACATTTCGATCTTTTTGATGTGATGTAATGAGTCTTGTATATACCTGCAGTCTTTTTACAGAAGCAGGACAACCTCAAAACAAACCAAAAAGACAAGTCGCAAAATTTACTCTTGTTACACCTGAAGAAGATTCGCCACCACATGACGCAAATCAGGCTCTTATAGATGAAATTTCGAGATCAACACAGGCACTCAGTTAGTTGAAAATTGATGTATTTTGTTTTTATTTTATTCAAAATTTAACTACTAGGTCGAAATTTCAACTAGCATGATAAAAATTCATTTTTCTTGTAAAAAATACTTAAGTTTAGTTGAAACTATTCTGGTTAGAGATGTAACTATATTCTTAGCAGAACGTTTTTTTTTAATAAAAATTAAATTTTTCAATTGCAAATTTTGCTATGTATTTTTTGGTAAAAATTTGCCTTTATAAGTTCATGCTAAGTTATTAATTTGTGAAAATTTCACTTTCTTAAG
>JAUELO010460182.1:0-12525 GCA_032357855.1 Amphibolips quercusostensackenii
AACAAACAAAATGAAGTTGTAGTTTATTTCTTTACTAAGCATTTTTTGAGGAAGAATGTTAGACACTTATAATGCCTAACCTCACATAAATTTTTTTATTAAGAAGACCACCCTTACCTAGATAAAAAAAACTTATAACTTATACCTAACAAACTATGCATCTTTTTTCAGAAATTTTCGTCGTTTAGTCTGACCCTTTTTGATACTCAGTACGATTTCTGAAGTACTCAATAAGTTTCTTTAATTAGCAATAAGTTTTTACAGCTTTCTGTTTGTTGACGCTAAGCATATAAATCTTGTCTGATAGACCCATTTCATGAGAATATTGTTAACCATATCTTTCAAGGAAGTAACAAATTTATAGCATATAGTGTCCTCAAAAAATCTACTCAGCACTTATTTTCATAAATGTATAAATATCGTTTTAATTTTTCTTCTTCGGTTTCCTAAATGAAGCAATTGTAGGTATCTTTCAAGATCCGAAAGAAAAAGCCGCATTTAAATCTTTATAATCTTTGGTTGGAATCGTGATTTATATCTCTGTTAATGGCAATAAATAAACCATTTTTTTCACTACAAATTAAGAGGAGTATTTGTTACCATTACCGATCTTTTATATTGGTTATTTAAAAATTGTTAACTACTGACAATTTCTTCATATTACAAATAAGATGTATTGATGTGCATTGTTATTTATCTTAATTTCAACAAATGAAATAAATAACGAAAAGCGCAGATTATCATTCCAAGTAAAAATGTGAGTTTTTATTTTAAAAAATTAATCTTTTCTTTAGAACAATATTTGATTACAATATATACATTTTCACTAAATTATTTGACATTTAAAGTAAGGAAAATAAAGGACCCTGCACAATTTACATTGAAATCCGGCCCTAGTTAAGTTGGCTGAAATTTTAATATGATATAGTTCAAAGCTTCCTGACAAAAAATCTGATAGGTACTAGCCTAAAAAATCAAAAGTTTTCGAGATAGGTGGGGCTTAACGCGAAAAACATGACCACAAGAGAATCTGATGTCCCGCTTAAAACTTGAAGATAAGGTGCAGATTTTTTAATAGAGTGTGATCAGCACAATCACTGACAATACTAGAAACACAAATTAGAACAGTCCAACTAATAACGGCAACATAATGGCGCTGTCCTAGTAATAATAGGCGAAATCATGGCGATGCCCTAGCAATGTAACTACTGTTTAATATATTAGAGGTGGTAGACATCTGAGCCGATGAATACAAGACTGTATATCAGTCCTAATATCAAAGGAGAAGACATTGCAGCTACTGAAGGCAGTGTAATAAGACTACCCTGGCAATGTGAAGATTTTTTAGAACAATGAAGGTAAAAGACATTCTGGACTACCAAAGAAATTTTGTAGTTCAGATAGTTAAGGCAATACTATAAATCAGTCCAACTAACAAAGGCAAGACATGCTATTAGTCCAGCCAGTTGAAACAAGACTACATATTAGTGTCAAGACTGTAGATCAGTAACTCGTATTCCATTTATTTCTAAAATTCATGCACTTATGAAACATAAGATGCTCGCGCGCATGTGTCATTTGTTTCTGAATTTCATGTAGTTGTGAAACATAAGACGATCACTTACAGGTATACTGTCATTTGCTTCTAAATTTATGCAGTTATAAAACATGAGGATTAATCATATTGTCATTTGTTTTTGAATTTCATGCAGTTGCGAAACATAAGACGATCACTCGTATTCCATTCATTTCTAAAATTCATGCACTTCATAAAAATAGGCATGTAACAACATAATAAAATGTCTTGCATTTGTTAGTTGGACTGATTTATAGTCTTGTCTTAACCAGCTGGACTAATGACATGTCTTGCATTTATTGTTTGGAAAGATTTATAGTCTTGTCTTAACTGACTAGACTAATAACATGTCTTGCATTTGTTGGTTGGATTAATTTATAGTATTTTCTTAACTGACAATACTAATAACATGTTTTGCCTTTGTTGTTTGGACTGAACTATGGTCTTGTCTTAATTATCTAGACTACAAAATATCTTGGGTAGTCCAGAATGTCTTTCGACTTAGTAATTTCAAAAAATCTTTACATTTTCAGGACTACAGTCTTGTGTTCATTGACTTAACTGTCTTCCACCTTTAATATTTTGAACAGTATTTACATTGACAGGACAGCGCCATGATTTCGCCTATTATTGCCAGGACAGTGCGATTTTGTTGCTTTCATTAGCGAGACTAGTCTTACCAGTGTATCTAGTATTGTCAGTAATTGTGCTGATTACAGATTATTAAAAAATTTGCACCTTATCTTCAAGTTTGAAGCAGGAGATTAGATTTGCTTGTAGTCATATTTTTTTTGCGTCTGGCCCCACCTGTCTCAAAAACTTATGATTTTTTCGCCTCCTCATCAAAAGGACTTTTTGATAAGGAGGCTTTGAACTTTATTATATTGCAATTTCAGCCAATTTGACCAGGGCCGGATATAAATGTAAATTGTGCGGGGCCATTTGCTTCCAAAAATAGAAAAGTTGAATTTCATGTTCGAAAAAAAAAAATTTACAAATCAAAAAAGAATGTATTGGTTATAAAATAGTTAAGCAATTCAAACAAAAACAAAAATTTCATCAATAAAATATCTTTCAGTTTAAACAGAAGAAACAGTTAAATTGATACTGACGAAAAGATATCCATTTTCTACTAAAGGAGATAAATTTAAAAAAGACGAATTTTCAACAAAAGAGTTTAATTCTGTATCAAAAAAGACCTTGAACTTCTAAAAAAAGACAGAAAAATATTACACTTTCTACAAAGTAGTTTAATTTTGAACCCAACATTAGAAATTCTCAACAGTAAAGTTAATTTTGAACTAGATATTCGGAATTTTAACCAAGAAAGATCAATTCTCAAACTAAAAAGACAAATTTTCAACTATAAAATTAAATTGTTAACCAAGAGAAAAGAGAGTTGAAACCAAAGAGTTGCATTCAACACAAAGGCTAGACAGTAAATACTCCCCTTTTTTCAAAGATGAGAATTGGATTTTTTTTATTACTATTAAAATTTTCGAAAATCCCTATAAAGGGTTCTTCTCAAGCGAAAAAAAAAATTTCAACATTTTAGACCCTGTTAAACATAAACAATTTTGTGACGCAAGCATGTTTTACTTAGATATTTCAAAACAGCTAAACCCTCCATTACTTTCTCAATTGAAAATAAACTGTAATCCGAACTACTGTAAGCGATTGAATACGTTAAAACAGTCTGTTTGAAAGTTTGAAGTTTAAGCAAAGTTATCAATTAGCAGAAACACTTTTTAAAAAAATTCGAATGCATTAGCATACTGCAAAGATGTTTAGAACTCGAAAGCATATATATTTTCAAGTAAGTTCAGCCGTTTCCGATATAGCTGCACCTTTTGGAGAAGCAGACAAAAATTTTAACGTAGGGTCAACGCATTTTCTAAATATGAGAGTTGTAGGGATTTCTATTAAAGATTTTAATAACATTGAGTTAAAATTGATTGCAGGATGAGTTAAATTCACTGGTGGAATGGTTTTTCAAAAGTTTAAAATCCAGGTACTTACAGGATTTTAAATCTTACAGATTGATCACTGAGCACCAACATTTCAACAAAAATTAATTACCTAGATTAAATGCTTTCACGATGATTCATTATAATAATAGAGTTTTTTTGGGTTTCAATTGTGTAAATTATTTGTATAAATAGATTGCAACTGCGTTACAATTCATGTGCATTGTAAGTTTAGGATAGATAGATGAAATTGCTTTCATCTCTACAATGCAATATTAAACAAAATATGTGTAACAATTTCTGATTTAAAGTGTCTTTTTTGCCTATAATAACACTGTTCAGTTTTTCACTACATTAAATAATTATTTAAGAATCAAAGAAAAACTGAACACAGTACCGTTGGAATGATTTTATAACAAAGGTGCCAATATCAAGACACAGACAACATTTTCTAGACTGCTTTCTTTCGTCTGACCCTTTTTTTGTAACAGGTTCTTTTGTCTGACCAGACCTTATTATCCAGCCAGACATCTTTTTCAAGCCAGGCATAATTCTCACGCCAGGTATGTTTTTCCTGCCAGACCTTATTTTCAAGCCAAGTCTTCTCTTCTTGACGAATTTCTTTCTCGTACTAGGTATATAGCCATATTCACAACGCTTATTGATTCTTCAGACGGACATCAATATAATCTAGACAAAATAAAATTAATTTAACTCACTCTCCGTGAAAATTAGAATCAGCTAATCAAAATTCAAAGATAAACTTTTTTAGCGAAGAAACAAATTTAAAATACTACATAAATGAACCTCTATTTAAAAAAAAAAAATACTTAGCTACTAATTATTTACAATATTTACAATTAACTTAAATCTACCTCCTCTCCTCTCTACAATATTTTCTTTTATAATTCTGTTTTCTTCTTTTTTTTCTACATTTTACCCAACACCCCCTTTACCAATGCAACCGCCCTTATGTCCTAACTTTTATTTAGTAATACCTCCTTGCTTACCCCGCTCCTTTCCATCCCGTAGCAATCCTCCAAGCAGTGTTTTACCCCTGCAAACCCCCTTCTGCACAATTCACACAAGATTGAAAATACTGTCAAAACTAAAAGTCCTTCAGGTTAAATTAATTAAAGAGAAAATTGTATAACTAACATTGGATTGTGACGTATTTACAATATTAGAGTGCAGCAACCTTCTTGCTAGAATATATACATATGTGACGTGCCATGAGAAAAGAGGACTTACGCGGAAAAGTAGAATTTTACAGGACGAGCGGTAGAAGTCGAGCCTATTTAGAACTAGAGGTCACTCTCGAGAATTTCCCTCTCTACTTACAACTACATTCTTAATTATCGTGTTACAGTGCCTGCGACATCGGTAGGCGGCACCACGCGTGAGCTACTAGTTATGAGCGCTGGGAGGTGTTTTTGTTGATTGAGAGTCTCCTGGAAAAACGCGCTATTTACAGCCTCCTGAAAAGCTCCTGAAAATAACTAGTTATTTTTTAAAAACAGTGCCTATAAAAATAGCTTGCTTTTCTGTTACTTTCAAAATTTAGTTTAAAAGTTCTTTCTACAGAAATATTTTTTTATTTTCGTCGACTTAATGGATAGAAAAGTCTCACTGCTTAAAGCTTTGATACATTTTCAACAATTTTTCATAATATAGCTATGCCGAGCACTGCACACTGAGAGAAATTGCACTTCGTTTGTTAACAACGATTCTAGAGCAAAAAGAGAAAGTTTAAGAAAAAATTATAAGCTTAAAAAATCAGCAGAGAAAATATGTTGAAAATGGAAAAAAAAGAAATGTAATAGAAAAGAGAGTGATTAGACTTTCGTTTAGACATAAAAGTGTTTAGTATCGGTAATCGTGTGATGCTGATCTTGGTAAATTGCAGTGAGAGTTGCGGGTACTCAATAGGCAGAGCGTGAGAGAAAAGTTTTTGATTGAAAGATGGGCGCGGAAGATAATCAAAGTGAAAAAGTGAGTGATATTTTTAACGATTGATTATCTTTTGTGTGGCATAAAAGGTTAGGTTTGTTTGCTGGTTGTGAGGAAAAGGATAAGGAGATCGGTGCAGCCCAGTAGCAACAACAGCGTAAGACATGTAGAAAAAAGCTCAGAATAAGATAGGGTAGCAGGGTGAGGTAGTAAAGTGGCGGCAGAAGTAACGCAAGTTGAGTAAAGCAAAAATGTTTGGTGCACCACCGGGAAAAGATAAGAATAGAGCGATGGAGGAAGACAAGGGGAAAGAGGAAAACAAACCTAAACCTTGAGGGCCTAGAAAAGATGAAAATTGCAAAGTAGACAATATGCGTTAAAAGATAATAGAGGTAATGCAGGTGAACGAGAAAAGGCAGGAAGAAAGAGGAGAGAAAATAAAACAAGAAATTAGAGAAGAAATTACTGAGCTTAGAAAAGAGATGAGAAAATGGGAAGAAGTTACAGAAAATTTGAAGAAAAGGATGCTGACATTAAAACAAGGATTATAAATACAGGAAGAGCCTATTTAAAAGGAACCACAGTTATATAGTAGGATTTTGAAGACGGAAAACCCAAACCGGGAGTCTGGTAGTGATGACAGTGACAATAAGGAAAAAAAGGCTAAGGGAATTGAAAAGAAGAATAGAAAGAAAAGAGAAATATGAAAGAAAAAGAAACATAGCGATAAAAGATCTAAGATTGAAGAGGAAGGAACTAAAGAAAGGCATGGAAGATGTGCTATTGGATAGATGCTAAGGCAGAGATAGAAGAAATTCAAAATGTAGGAAAGAAAAACGTGAAGAGGAGACGTAATAGAATAAGTGAAGCTAAAGAAACGGGAACATAAGCAGGGAAATTATGAGAACGAAGAGGGCGTTTTATAGAAGCCCGGAGAGAATAGAAAATAATTTGACATAGGCAGAAAGAAATATGCAGCATAGGTAAAGGAAAATAGCGTAAGAGAAAAGAAGTAATGAAAAAAGAACACGAGTTTAGTATGTAAGAATACAGATAGAAGGTGTATGGTGGGATTAAGACGGAGAAAGATAAAGGGACAGTAGAAAATAAAATGTCAGAAGACTAGGAGAAGAAGAAACATGAGATAAAGAAGTAAGAATAGTAAGAAACCAAGAAAGACGAGAAATAAAAGAAGGAAAAAACGAAGGATATGTTACTCAAATATAGCAGGCATAGAGAGAAAATCTAAGGAGTTCATAAGCAATTTAGCACAATAGGATGTAGTGGTGATAATGAAGACGTGGCTAAATAAAACGGGATGGAAAAGAGTAAGAGAAGGTTACCAAGAGGTTATAAATGGCAGGTGTAAAGCGCGAAGAGAAAGAATGAAAAAGGCAGAACAACAGGAGGAATGGTGATCAAAGTGAGAAGCAAATGTATAACAGGAAAAAATTAGAAAAAGATGAATGTATGTAAGTAAACAGTGATATGCAGCAGAAATCCAAAAAGATAAGAGAATTAATGAAAAAAATATGGACAATATAAGGCTCATAATAGGGAGGGATTTAAATAAGAGAACAGGCGATAAAAAAGAAGAAGAGGGAATAAAAAGAAGAGCTGGGAAGAAATTCTGAAAAAAAGATACTAAATCGGGAGAAAAAGAAATTGTTTAAGTGTTTGGAGGAGATAGAATGGTTTATCTCAAATGAAAATATAGAAGGGGATAAGAAAGGGAAATATACATGCTCAGAAAGAGAAAAAGGAACGGTAATTGGTTATGTGATAGTAGACATAGAAGTATAAAAGATGTTCTAGAAACTAGAGATAGGGGATTATATACATTTAGATTACTTTTCCATAATAGTGACATTAAAGGAAGGACAAAGTAATAACAATATGGCGATAATGGTAGGAGAAATAAAAAGAGTATTAAAGTGTACAAGTGAAGAAGAAGTTAGTGAAGGCGTAAATAGTAGTGGATAGGATTAAGAATGTAAAGAGAAAAAGAAGGTAATTAAAAAGAAATAAGAAAAATGAAGGAAACGAAAAAGTAGTGAAGAAAAATATAGAAGAAAAAAGGTGTATACTGAGTTTCATGTTGAAAAAAAGAGGAAAACAAAAGGTTTCAAGAAGAGTCCAAAAAGGCTTGTACAGAAAAAGATGCTTAAAAGATAGTAAATAGAAAGAGAAAAAAATAAATAAAGTGAATCAGGATACTGAGATAGAAGAATGGCAAAAATACTTTATAGGTTTGCTAGGGGTGGAGAGTGGGCGAAGAGAAAAGTTATGAAACAGAGAAAATGCGGTAATGAAAGAGATGAGAAAAATGACATAACAAGATAAGAAATATTCAAAGTGTTAAAAATAATAAAAGGTAGAAAGGCGCCTGGAATAGATGAGATTCCAAATAAAGTCTGAAAATATGAACAAACGAAGCCAAAGGAATCGTGGATAATGTGCAATGGAGCAACGAAAAAAAGGTTGGCTAGAGTTACGGAAAAAAGAAGTAGTGGTACCCATAGTGAAGAAAGACAAAGAAAAGGAGGTTAAAGATTATAGAGGAGGGATGCTGATGCCGATACTGCAGAGATTATATGTAACGGTTTTGTCAAAGAGATTAAAAAAAGAAGTTTAGGAAAGAAAGATAGTAACACTGAATGAAACAGGATTAAGAAAAGGAATGGGGATGATGGACAACATAGATGTTCTGAATTATCTGATAAATAAAAGGATTAAAAGGGAAAAAGAAGCAATAATATCAATGTTCTTGGACATAAAGACGGCGTTTGACTCATTGGACCGAGTCAAAATAGAAAAAGTTATAGTGAAAGAAGGGATAAGAGAGGGCTTTATAAAGAGGGTATCAGAAATTCCCAAAGAGATAAAAAGCAAGATAAAGGTAAGAGAGCAAGTAAGAGATAGTTTCTGGTAAGTAAGAGGAGTAAGGCAAGGTTGTCCTCTAAGCCTACTTTTATTTGATTCATCAATCTCAGATTCAGAAGCAAAAAAAAATTGAAAGGGAGAGTAAGTGTAGGAGAGAAAAGATATATACACTAGCAGACGCAGACGATATAGTATTAATGGCAGATAATGAAGAAGAGATGTCAGGATTAATTACAGGAAAAAAGAAATACTACATAGGAAACACGTATGGCAAATAGAAAAAAAAAGGTTTAAAAAAGATTGGAGAAAAAGAATGTGATTGTTTAAAATGCTGGTATGGCCTCTATTAGGTTATAAAGCGTAGATGTAAGAATCGAAAAAAGAGAAAGAGATTGAGAGTTTATAAGAAACGTATATAAGATGGACGCTAGGGTTGAATTGGAGGACACCTGGATATATCGTGATAGAAGAAGCGCAAAGGCATAAATTAAATAATAGAGCAGAAGAGAGGGCATAGCAATTTGAGACGAATTTAAGGGATGGGAATAAAGGGAAATAAGTAAAAAGTATTTAAAGGAGGTCAAACAAAGAAGACGAAGTGTAATAGATCTAACAAGATGGAAAGAAGAAAAGAGAAAGCTCGTTAGTGTCAGAGATATAGGAGAGGGAAACGAATTAAGTTAGGAAAAATTAAAGAAAAGGGACAGGAAAAGACAATTAATGGAAAAATGAGAAACGATTGAGGAATGAAAATATTAAAAATGGTATAAAATAATAAGAAATACCAGAGTATTTAGAAAAGGGATGGTGAGAGAAAAGATAAACCAGAATAGCAAAAATTAGATTGAAAAACGAGGTAAGAAAGGAAATGTATTGGAAAAAGTAAGAGTACAAAAAGTGCAGAATATGTGAGCGGGAGGATAAAACATGTGAGCATGTATGAGAAGGATGCAGGAGAGTAATTGAAGATGAAGGAAGTTGGCAAAAGAATGTGGTCATATTTTTCATAAGTATAGAATAGGTGAAGAGTAGATAAAGAAGTTGGGGGTCGCTGGAGAGGCGAATAAGAGAGAATGAAAGAATGCATGTGAGATAAATGGCAAAAAGTGAACAGTAATAAGTTTTTAAAAAGATCAACAGAGATTTAAAGAAAATTTGACCTGACAGGAAAGGTAAAGGTAATGGCTGATTGGGCGGAAGGCATAGGCGAAATAAACAAAAGGTAGGAGTGTAATAACTGAGAGGGATAAAATTCAGGTAAGAAAAGAGATGTGGATCTGAGACAAAGGAATAGTATATTTAAAAACTTTGCTGACAAGGCCTGAAAGGGAGAAAGACAAAGAACAGAAAAATAAAAAGAAAAGAAACGCGTCAGAGCTTACAAAATAAAAAAAAGGCTGAAGAAAATGATAAGGGGAGCGAAAGGAAAACATAGAGTCGTGAACGTGAGGTTCTGGTATGTCTTAGAATTAAAAAAACAAGGTCAAGTGTTTTCGAAAAAAAATTGATAAAATAGCACGTTATAATGATGAGTTTAATTTAAGCGGATCTGAAAAATTAAAAGGGCATAAAGAGACTGTTATCATAAGCATATGTGTGGAAGAAGTAAGCAGCGAGGAATCATCACGTGAGAGGAAGAAAAGTAGGTGGCATGATGCCTAGGACAAGAAAGGAAGTGGTGTTTGAAAAAGAAAAAGGAGAGTCTATAGAACGAAAGGACAAGAAAATGTTAAAAAGAATAAAAGTTGCACGAGTGGTCGTGGATATCGTGCTCACAGCAAAAGAGCAAAAGAGCGAGGTTGAAGAACAATAAGCAAATGGGCAGAGAAAAAGAAGAAGGTATTTGTGCTCCTAGGGAAAGGAGCTAAATACATGGACTGGGAAACATGGTGGTAAGGTATGGGATCCCAAAAAGAAGGGCATCAGAAGATACTCGAAATAGTAAAGAACGGATTAGGATGGTGGGATACAACTGGATTTGTTAGGAGAGGCGGAATGGTTTATTTGTAACAGCAATACCAGAGGGAAGAAAGAAGAAAAGAAAATAGGAGAAAGGGTAAATGAAAAAAAAGAACTAAACAGGATAGAAAGAAAGCACAAAATAATAATAAAGAAAAAAAGACAAAAGGAAAAAAAGGTACATGGAAGAGGTAAAGAAAGCGGTAAGAGACTGGAGAAGGTGGGAGGTGATGAAGAGTAAAAGAGAAGAAAAGAAGGGCATATATAAAGAAATCAAGATAAAATAGTGGAAAAGTAAGAATAAGTATAAACAAAATAAAGCAAGAATTTCCATTTTGAGTTAAAGTACGTTCAATTCTGCAGAGCGTCAAGCTCAAAACTTTTGTTTTTCCCACGGTCTCTACGCAAATAATATAAAAATTTTCTTACAATTCTAGGTTTTTTCTAGGTATAACAGTTAATAATATAACGCGATTCTAGTAATAAGTTTACATTTTTTAAAGTAATTTGTATCTTATGCCTTTTCAAAGAATCACATAGAATTTGAATAGCCCCTTGAATTGCCCATTTGTAAATGGCTGAATGTCAATTAACTAAACACATAAAAAATTTGGTTAATTTAACACAAATAGAAATAATCATACAGAAAATACGTAAGCTACTTTGAAATAATGTTTTTTTTATCCTTATAAATATCGGACTGCACAAAAATAGTACTTTTTATACATAAATTAAACAAGGATGGTCATTACTTCATGGAAGAAATTTTATATAAGGAGAAGAAAGTTCTCAAAGCTTCAAGCTGTTAGAAATTGTATGATAATACGATAATCTCAAATATAATCGTACTATCATAGTCAAATAATAAGTACAATGATATAAGTTAATATTTGAATAAAATAATAATTACAAAGCTCCATACCGCATATCATTTTCATCTTATTTAATTATTTTGAAAAATAATTTCATTTATGGTATTTGTTTATAAATACCTAATAATAAAAAATTTTCAATTCAACTTAAGTATTTTTCCATGCAGAATCTGAGTCTTAAATAAAAAATACAGGTTTTCATTTTTAATTTTAAAGTTACACCCCTCCGGCCTTCAGCGGGTGGGATGTGAGGTTAATTTTTGCGGAGTCTTTTTTTCATCATAAAAATTGAAAGTTTTTATTGCGAACATTTTTTTCGTTAGACGCATATTTTTTGAGATATTTCGATGTCTCAAGATAAAATAACCACCCTGTACATAATATTATATCCTAGCATGACATAAATTAAGGAACAGTTCAAGCAACCACCGACTTATATCACAGTATATTACACCTTTATATTTATGATAATTATTCCTCCTTTTTTTTTTATTATTACATACTAGAATATTCTTGAGAAACACTGCAACCAAATTCATTATCAACGTATCAATCAGTTTTTCTTCTGACTACAAAAAATGCGGATCTCTCGCACTCTTATCTTCACGTTGATGGTCATCCTTAATTCTATTGGTGAATATAGTACTATAATATGCACATATTTGTACCCTTATAAACATTTTTGAGCTTCACGCAAATAACTGTCTCACGTGACTCCCATTTTGTTCAAATTAAAATTATTTCAGAAGCTCTAGTTGAATTATTTGGCGAAAAATGTAATCAAAAAAGTTTTGATTCCAAATTTGTCTGAATAAATCAAATTATGCTTACAGATCTCCGTAGGAACGATAGAATTTCACAAATCAGAAATAATTTTGCATCGATGTATCAAATTTCTTAAACCCACAATATTTAAAAATTTTTTAATTGCATCACTCATATGACTTATATGCATATTGAAACTTAGGATCCTAAAACTTTATCCTTATCGTGCACTCATGTTTACTATATTATGGCAAATACGTACGACTACACAATTTTTTTTTTCATAATTCCAGTGCATGCGCGCATGAAAGCGCAGATGCACATTTTATATACCGTGAAAAAACGTACAAAATAAAACTTTTTTATTTTGGCACTATGAGTTTATGATATACCAAGATACTTAAAAAAAAAATTAATACTTTGATTTTTCTTGCAGAGTTGTGTTTACAGTTTGACTGTTTACCCAATGGCGCCCCTATTCCTGGAGTTCGTCGTGACGGCTCACCTTCTGTTTCTCCTGTCAGACAACATTCTTGTGCCAGGTATCTTTCTC
>JAUELO010460211.1:0-12522 GCA_032357855.1 Amphibolips quercusostensackenii
CAAACTATTTTGTTAATAAGTCATCCTTTTTGGTTGAAAATGGAACTATTTTGATAGAAAATTCAACTTTTTGGTTGATAATTCAACTGTCTTCTAAAAAAGTCGTTTTTTTATTTTTAAAATTCATCTCTTGTGTTTGAAAATGATCTTTCTGTGGAAAATTTAACTTTTCGATTGATAATTCAACTAACTTCCAAAAGATTCGTCTTTTTGGCTTAAAAATTAATCTTTTTTGGTTGAAAATTATCTTTTTGTGGAAAAAAACTTTTTTGTGGAAAATGTGTTCTCTTGAGTTGAAAATTCATATTTGATGGAAGAAAATTAATTTTTTTGGTTGACAATTCAACTTTCTTCTGAAAAATTTCTCTGTTTGGCTTCAAAATTAAACTATTTGGTAAAAAATTTGACTATTTTCTTTGATATTCGTCTCTTTTGCTAGATAGTTCAAATGTTTTGTTCTAAATGCAGCTACTTGGTTAACAATTCATTTTGTTGTTGTTGAAAATTGAACTATTTGGTTGAAAATTAAACTATATGATCGAACATCTAATTATTTTGTTTAAAAAATATACTATTTTTCCAAAAAGTCATCTTTTAAATCGAAAAATCATCTTTTTTTAAATTCGTCCTTTTAGATAAAAAATTATCTTATTTGGTAGAAAAGTTCTTGTTGGAAAATTCATGTTTGCAGGTTGAAATCTCACTATTTGGTTAGAAATTTAACTCTTTTGTTAAAAATTCAATTATCTTGTTGAAAACTCATTTCTTAGTCAAAAATTACAATTTTTTGTTGAATTTTAATCCTTTTGGGTAAAAATTGGTCCTCCTGGATTGAAAATTAATCTTTTTGGTAGAAAAATTTTCGGTTGAAAATTCATGTTTGTGGATTGAAAATTCAACTATGTGGTTAAAAATTCAAGTATTTTGTTTAAAATTGAATTATTTTGTAGAAAGTTTCTTATTTTTATTCGGAAATTAGACTACTTTTTCAATTCGACTTTTTGAATAGAAAATTCATCTTTGTGGGTTAAAAATTAAACTATTTAATTGAAAATTAAACATTTTCTTTGAAAATTCGTGTCTTTTGCCTAAAACTTCAACTATTTGGTTATGAATGCAACTGTTATGTTGAAAATTATTTTTTTTTTAATTTAATTATTTGATTGAAAATTCATCTCTCTTGGTTGAAAATGATCTTTTTTGTTTAAAATTTATCTTTTCGGGTTTCTGAAAATTTAGGAATTTAAAACCTTTCATAGTGAATTCAATATGGTATCTATATTAATTTTCTTAAAAAGAATTTCTTTTCCTATTTTGAGAGCATTTTGGTCTGTCAAGTCAATAATCGTATTATTGAAAATTCTTCATTTTCATTTGTGATATTTTCATGTGATTTGTTATCTGTCGATAAAATTCTTAAATACTCTTACATGCATCGATTACTAGAAATCTTCTTTTATTTTTATCAAGAATCTGATAATAATTTTATTCAAAGTGATTACACAATTCACATTTATTTACAATAAACTATAAATAACAAACAAGTTCTTTCAGAAAACTGGTTTTGAGATCTAGGCAAACTAGAATCGAATAATTTAATCGGAAAAGAAGTTTTGGCTGATTTCATGGAAAGAAAAAAAAAGAAGGAAGAGCTCGAGGCTTCGCCTGTCATGGAAAAAAACCTCTTGAAAATTTGCATCACAAATTCATTTTAAGAAATGCATTTCTCTTTTGCAATTTTGTTGAAAGTAATTTTTAGAGTCAATTGAAAGATTTTTTTAAAGTGAATGTGATAAATAGATTCTTTAAGAATTTTTTAGAGATCTAAAGACTAAGGTGTTTTATGAATGAAACATTAGGGTCCGTAAGTTTTGGCCCCCCCGACCCCTCCTTCATGTTATGTAATAGTTGCATTTGCGACCAAAAAAGACATTAAGTTTAACCAAATATGAAAAAATGTCTATAAAACAGTTGAATTTTCATTCAAATAATTGAATTTTTTACCAAAGAAGATTAATTTTCTAATAAAAAAAAGAATTTTTGAGAAAACGCATAAATTTTTAACCAAATAGTTGAATTTTGAACCAAGTATATTAATGTGCTACAAAAGAACTACACAAATTAAACCGTTTTTCAACCAAATAGTGGAATTTTGAAATTAAAAAGATCAATTATCAACCAAAAGTAGAATAGTTAAATTTTTATTAAAAAGAAATTATTTTTTACAAAACAGTTGAATTTTCTACCAAATTGTTATAGTTGATATTTCAGCCAAGAAAATATTTTTATTTTAAATAAAAAACCATTAAAATAAAAAATAAAAATGTCTACTAGCGGAGATGAATTTTCAAGAAGAGCTGTATTTTCGACCTAGAAAGATTTTTCAGTCAAGAAAGACAGTTAACTTCATCTAAAATGTTGAATTTTTCATACCAAAAAAATAATATTTCTATAAGACAGTTAATTTTTCAAACAAATAATTGAAATTTTAACCATGAATTTCAACCATACTTTTTCAACCAATTAGTTGAATTTTCAAACAAGAAAATAAATTTGCTACCCAAAAAAGAAGAATTTTCACAAATTACACCATTTTTCAATCATAATAGTTGATTTTTAAATTTAAAAAATATCAATTAGGAAACAAAAAATGGAATAGTTAGATTTTTATTTAAGAAGAAAAATAATTTTCTATAAAACAGATGAATCTTCTACAAAATTTTTCTTACGAGCTTTATACAAAACAGTTGAATTTTTGCGCAAAGAGATGAATTTTCCACCTAAAAAGATGAATTCTCAACAAAAAATGTAATAGTTGAGATTTTTTGTTAATTTTCAACTTAAGAAATGAATTTTCTACCTAAAAAGATGAATTCTCAACCAAAAATGTAATAGTTGATATTTCAACCAAATAAATATTTTCATTTTAAATAAAAAACCGTTGATCTGAACCAGAAAAATGAATTTCTACCAAAGAAGATGAATTTTTAACCAAGAAAGATTTTTCAGTCCAGAAAGATAATAAATTTGATGAAAATTTTTGAATTTTTAATGCTAAAAAGATAATATTTTCATAAAGCAGTTAATTGTTAAACAAATTATTGAATTTTCAACCAAGCAGATTGATTTTTCACTAGGAAAAACGAATTTTCAACAAAACATATAAATTTTTAACCAATTAGTTGAATTTTTGACCAAGGGGATCAATCTTTTACTAATAAAGACGATTTTTTCACAAAACACACCAATTTCCAACCAAATAATAGTTGAATTTTGAAATTAAAAATTTTTTTTAATTAAACAAAAATGTAATATTTAAATTTTTATTTAAAAAATTATTTTCTACAAAATAGTTGAATTTTCTACCAAATTTTTTTGACGAATTGTCTACAAAAAAGTTGAATTTCCAATCAAGTAATTAAATAAAAAAATCATTTTTATGAAAGTAGTTCAATTTTCAACCAAAGAGATGAATTTGCTACTAAAATTGTGAATTTTCAACGGAAAAAAAATGTATGTTTTAAGAATGCAGTTAAACTTTCAACCAAAGAGATAAGTTTTCCACTAAAATTGTGAATTTTTAACGAAAAAAAATTTAAGTTTTAAGAATGCAGTTCAACTTTCAACCAGACATGAATTTGTAACCTAAGAAGATGAATTCCCAACAAAAACTATCATGGTTGATATTTAAACCAAGTAAATATTTTATTTTAAATAAAAAACCGTTAAATTGAACAAACAAAAAATAAAATTACTACAAAAAAAGATGAATTTTTAAATAATCTATTTTTCAACAAGAGTTGCATTGTCAACCAAGAAAAATTTTTTAGTCCAGAAAGACAATAAATTTCATCAAAAAATTTGAATTTTTCATGCCAAGAAGATCAAATTTCCATAAAGCAGTTAATTTTTAACCAAATTATTGAATTTTCAACCAAGAAGATTAATTTTTTTTACTAAAAAAACGAATTTTCAAAAAAACATATAAATTTTTAACCAATTAGTTAAATTTTTAACCAAATAATAGTTGAATTTTAAAATTAAAAAAATTTTTAAATTAAACAAAAATTTAATATTTAAATTTTCATTAAAAAAATTATTTTCTACAAAATAGTTGAATTTTTTACCAAATTGTTCTGACGAATTTTCTACAAAAAAGTTTAATTTCCAATCATGTAATTAAATGTTATTTTTAAAAAATCATTTTTATAAAAGTAGTTCAATTTTCAAGCAAAAAGATGAATTTTCCTCTAAAATTGTGAATCTTAAAAAAATTCAGGTTCAAGATTGCAGTTTAACTTTCAACCAAAGAGATCAATTTTCAACCAAAAAGGTGAATTCTCAACGAAAAATGTGATACTTGAAATCTTAAGAGAAAAAAAAAATTTACTTTAAATAAAAAACTGTTAAATTAAACCAAAAAATTTTAAATTACTACAAAAAGAGATCAATTTTGAAATAAAAAAAAGCGAATTTTTAACAAGAGTTGCAGTTTCAACCAAGAAAAATTTTTCAGTCAAGAAAGACAATAAATTTAATTCAAAATGTTGAATTTTTTATGACAAAAAGACGATATTTCTACAAAACACTTGAATTTTTGAACAAAAAATTACATTTTCAGCCAAGAAGATTAATTTTTTTCGAAAAAAGAGGCATTCGCAACAAAAAGCATACATTTGTAATCAATTTGTCAAATTTTTAATTAAAGAGATTAATTTGATACCAAAAAAAAGGAATTTTTAACAAATTACATCAATTTTCAACTAAATAGTTGAGTTTCGCAACTAAAAAGATCAATTATTTACCAAAAATGAAATATTTTCATTTTCATTAAAAAAGAATAATTTTCTACGAAACATTTGAACTTTCTACAAAACATTACAATTTTCTCAGAGAAAATTAATATTAAAAAAAAACTAATTTTTATTAAAGTAGTTCAATTATAATCAAGCAAAGAGTTGAATTTTCCACTAAAATTCAATTTTTTATTTTAAATAAAAACCAGTTGAATTTAAACAAAAAGGCAAATTTTCAACAAAATACTTGTATCCTTAACTAAAGCAGATAAAATCTCAACTAAACGGTTGCATTTCTATAAAAAAATTTATTTTCTAACAAAAAAGATGACTTTCAAACATAATACGTAAATTTTCGAACAAATAATTAAATATTTAACCAAGACGATCAGTTTTCCACCAATAAATATTAATTTAAAAAAAAATGCATTTTCAACCAAATAGTTAAATTTTCAACTAAAAAAGATATATTTTCAACCTACAAATTTTAATTTTTACCAAAAAAGGTAATTTTTGACCCCAAAGTTGTATTTTTAGCTAAGAACGATGAAATTTCTCTAAATAGAGATGAATTTTTTAACCGAAAGTATAAACGTTCAACAAAATAGTTGAATTTTCTCCAAAAACAAATTTTTTTGTCATTACAAATTTTTAATTGAAAATTATGACTATTTAACAAAATTTTTGAATTTTCAACAAAATAATTAAATTTTGAACCAAATAATACCATTTTTAACAAAAAAAAGAGATGAATCCTTATCCTGAAATTTGAAACTAGTTTTTTAACCAAATAGAATGAAATTTCAATTTTAATTTTAATTTTTTGAAAAAACAGAAAAAGGGGCGGAACCCTGCAGAAATTTAAATTTTGTTAATTTATAGACTAAAGAATAATAGTTAAAATATCTATCAAAGGTAATTTTTAATACTTTTCAAATATTAGGCCAGAAAACTGGAAATTTAACTTAGAAAATAATAGCTGACAAACAGCTAATTAAAAAGATGATTTATGTTTTTATTTAATAAGAAAATTTTATTTGTTTTTCTTGAATCGCAGACTTTAAAAAATCTTATGTAAGAATTGTTTTTTACCTCCCCCTTCCCCCGCCCCTCCAAAGAGTATTTACGTAATTAATGCATGACCCCCAAGGACGTGACGTATATTGTTTAATAACTGAAATTAAGCATGAACTCTTCGTACGAAGAAAGACTATTCATCACGATTTCAATTTTTTTTTTTTAATGATAAGACAGTTTTCTAGTAGTTCTTCTATAAATAAATCTGTTGAGATATCATTTTAATGAGAGCCTTTTGATTAATGAAACAGGTCGAACTTTTGTATCCAAAGCCTGGTTATGTTGAAATCGACCCGGATGATCTGTGGAATACTGTGTGCAAAGTGTGCAAATACTGTATCCAAGGTAATTTATAATACTAAAATTTTTTTTTGCTTCGTAAGAAATCATTCATTGATGTTTAGAATAAGTGTGTCATCGGGTTAATTATAAAGTGTGAATATTTTTGTACACATGGAGTTGTTTGTTTACCAGGGTAGCGTCTTGACTGGGAAATCGGGAAAGACCAGGAAATGACCAGGAATTTTATTGACCGGAAAATGACCGAGAATTTTATTGAAAAACCGGGAGCTTATTTCTGATCGCAGTAAAATTTAAGTTTTCATTATTTCAATAATTTTAGTCAATTAAGAAAAATGTTTCTTAATTTGTCTACAGTCGTAGGGCATATAAGTGTGTTTATTAAATTACGATTTCATTACTTATTTAAAAATATAACTACTTGGTTGAAAGTTGAACACATTTATTAAAAATTAATTTTTTTATTGAAGATTCATCATTTTAGTTGAAAATTCATCACCGGTTAATAATGTAACTAAGACTTTGTTGAAAATCAATTGTTGATCTAAAAATTTAACTATTTTAATTTTGGTTTAAAGTTTATTTTCTCCCTCTTTTTTTCAATTATTATTTTTGTCTCTAATGAGCCGAAAAGTAAGGTAGCTTGGAAGTCTGTTTTTTAATTGTAAATCTTTTTTATGCTTTTTTAGCATAAACCTTTTTTCATGAGAAAATAGATTTCTGTTCAATCTTTAATTGAAAATTTATCTTTTTAAAAAATGAAATTTTAACTATTTGTCTGAAAAGTTACATTTATTATTTAAAAATTTAACTATTTGTTTGAGAATTTATATAATTTGTGGTAAATTTGTATTTTTTTATAGAAAATTAATCTTTACATTTGTAAATTTCTCTTTTTTATAAAAATGTCAACCATCCCAGTTTTAAATTTATCATTTTAGTTGAAAATTCATCAGTTTCGTTGAAAATTAATTTCTTTAACTGAAAATTCAACTGTTCCACAATTAGTTGAAAATTAATCTTTCCTAGTTTAAAATTCAACAATTCGAATGAAAATTGGTCCTTTTTAATAGAAAATTTAACTATACTGTTAAAAATACACGCATTTTGTTTAAAAATCCTTCTTGTCGGTTGAAAATCCACATATTCTAGTTAAATATTTACCATTTTAGTTGAAAATTCATCTTTTAAGTTGCAAAGAAAATTACTATGTTGAAATTTAACCTTTTTTTAAAATTATTTTTACTTTTTGATTATTCAAAATTATTTTTTAGTTGAAAATTTATCTTTTTTGGTAGAAATCGATCTTCATGATTGAAAATTCATCTTTTTGTTTAAAAATTAAATTATTTCATTTAAATATGTATAATCTTAGTTGAAAATTTGTCTTTCTGGTTTGAAATTCAACTATTCCAGTCAATGATTTACTATTTTAGTTGAAATTTAATCACTTTGTTTGTAAATTTAATTTTTTTTTAAGTAAGCTTTTTTGGTGAATGTAATTTTTTAACTCAAAATGTGACTTATTCCACTCAAGTATTGAAAATTACCTTTTTCTTTAAAAATTAATCTTCTTGTTTGAAAATTCTTCTTTTCGGTTAAGAATTCAAGTATTCTAGTTAAATATTAACCATTTTAGTTGAAAATTCATTAGTTTAAATGAAAATTGGTCTTTTTTAAATAAAATTCAACTATATTGTTAAAAATACACGTATTTTATTTTAAAAATCCATTTTTTTATAGAAAATTATCTTTTTCTTTCAAAGTTAATCTTCTTGTCTAAAAATTCGTCCTGACGGTTAAAAATTCAAGTATTCCAGTTAAATATTGATAATTTTAGTTAAACATTCATCTTTTAAGTTGGAAATAAAGTGACTTGGTTAAAAGTTAAGCTCTTTTGTTGTTATTAATCTTCTTGGTTGAAAATTAATATTTTTGGTCAAAAATTAAATTATTTCATTTAAATATTATTCATCTTAGTTGAAAATTGATTTTTTTTGTTTGAAATTCAACTATTCTAGTCAAAGATTTACAATTTGAATTGAAATTTAATTACATTGTTTGAAAATTTCACTATTTTTTCTAAGTTAGCTTTTTTGTTGAATGTAATTTTATTAACTGAAAATTTCATCTTTTAGGTTAGAAATAAAATTACTTGGTAAAAGTTGAACTATTTTGTTGAAATTTTTTTAAAGATTTATAATAATAATTAAAATTTCCTTTCTTGGGTTAAAAAATGAGCTATATATTTCAATTTTTTTTTTTAAGAAAAGAAATTTTTTCCGAAAATTTAACTATTTTGCTGAAAATTTATTTCCTTTTTAGTTGAAAATTATTTTTTTTCAGCTGAAAATGTAACTATTATACCAGTTAAATATTCTATAATATTAATATTAAACTCATTTCTTTGATTCAACATTCATTTTTAGACTCAAATTTCAATTATTTAATTTTTGGTTGAATAATTATCTTTTTCAGTTTAAAATTCGTCTTTTTTGGTAGCAATTAATCTTCTTGGTTGAAAATTTATCTTTTTGATTGGAAATAAAATTACTTGGTTAAGAGTTGAACTCTTTTGTTGAAAATTATTTTTTTTAATTTATAATTTTAATAAAAAATTTATTTCTTGCGTTAAAAAATGAGCTATATGATTACAAAAATTGTTTTTTCTTTAAAAGAAAAGGAATTTTTTCCGAAAATTTAACTATTTTGTTGAAAATTGGTTTCCTTTTTCGTTGAAAGTTATTTTTTCAGCTGAAAATGTAACTATTATACCAGCTGAATATTCCATAATAGTAATTAAAACTATAGTTCAATTATTTCATTTAAATATTTATCATCTTAGTTGTATATTTCTTAGTCTTAGTTGAAAATTCACCTGTTTGGTAGAACATGAAATTTTTTTAACTTAAAATTTAATTATTTATGTTCTTGTTGACTTTATCTTTTTTTTTTGTCAGTAAAAATTAATTTTTGGTAGTTTGAAAATTCAACGATTTTAGTTGAAGATTCATTGTTTTTGTTAAAAATTCATGTTTTTAGTTTAAAATTCAACTATTCCAGTAGAAAATTCATCATTTTGATTGAAAATTCATGTTTTAGGTTAAAAATTAAATTTATTAACTAAAAACGTAACTATTTCGTTTTTTGTTGAAAGTTTATTTTTTTAAGTTCAAAATTCAACTATTTTGTTGAAAATGAATCTCCTTTAATGAAAAATTCAACTATTTCGATAAAAAAATTCATGTTTTTTTATTTTGAAAAATTTTATTTTTTGGTAGAAAGTTAATCATGTTGTTTGAAAATTAATTTTTGTGTTTGGCAATTCAATTATTTCAGTTTAATATTCAGCATTTTAGTAGAAAATTTATCTTTTTGGATTAAAATTAAACTATTCTAACTAATTTTTCTAACTGGAAGTTTAACTTTTACATTTTTGTTAAAAATTAATTTTTTTTAGTAATTGTATAGAATTCTTGAAAATAAAAACAGGAATCCAACGACTAAATTTGGCCAAAATTCAAGTTTTTGTTTCAAAATTCAGTTTTTTTTTTTAATCTTTTGATCTGTTGTGTTAAAGGATGTTCAGAACGAATATTTCAAATCCTTTAAAACAAATTTAAATACCTTGAAACTTTTAAAGATCTTAAACATTCCTTAGAATTTTCTAAAATACCCTTAAATCTTCAAAATCTTCTGAAACCCTTTCAAATTATTGAAATATATTCAAATATTCTTGTGATATTTAAAAATACCCTAAAATATTTCGAATCCTTTGAAATCCTTCGAAACCCTTTAGAACTGCTTAAAGCTCTTGAAAAAATACTTCGAAATTGTTTGGAAATTCTTTGAAATTTTTTAATTGATTGAAATTGCTTGAGAATTTGTTTGAATTCTCTAAAATATTTCAAATTCTTTGTAATCCCTTCAAATTATTAAGATCTATTAAAAATTCTTCGAAACTTTAATAAGCTCTTTAAGATTCCCTGGAAGTTTTAAAAATACCCTGAAACCTTTAAAATTCTTTGGATTACCTTCAATTTATTAAAATCTATTAAAACTCCTTATAATATTTTAAAATACTCTCAAACGTTTCAAATACTTTCAAATCTTTCAAAATCCTTAGAAACTTTTTACAGTTTTTGACAATTTCTTGGATTTTTTAAAATAGCCGGACACCTTTAAAATCTTTTGGTATACATTGAAATTATTAAAATATATTATAATTTCCTAGGAATCTTTTCATATACCTTATGTTATTTTGAATCCTTTGGAATCTCTTACAATCCCTTAAAATTTTTTAAAACTTTTGAGAATTTTTTGGAATTTTGAAAAATAACTTGAACATATTAAAATCCTTGGAAAACCCATGACGTTTTTAAATTTTTTTAAAATGCCTTCAAAATCACTTTAAATCCAATAGGAATTTAAATAAATTTCAATAATTTGAATGGATACCAAAATATTTTAAATATTTTGGGATATCTTTAAAAAATCCAAAGAATTTTCGATAGCTTTAAAAAGTTTAAAGGGATTTAAAAAGATTTGAAATAATACAGGTTATCTGAAAAGATTGCAATGAATTTTTAATAGATTCAAAAAATTTGAATAGATTCCAAAAGATTTTTAAGATTTTAGGGTATCTAAAAAATGCAAGGTTTTAAGAACTTTAAAAAGTTTTAAAGAATTTCGAAAAATTTTTTAAAATTTGAAATATTTTAGGGCATTTGAAAAAATTCAATAAAAATTTTAATAAATTTCTATGGTTTGAATGAATGACAAAATAAAAATAACCAAAATATTTCAAAGATTTCAGGATATTTTTAAAAATCGGAGGAATCATCAAGAGCTTTAAAAAGTTTTAAAGAATATCAAAAAATTTCAAATAGTTTAGGATATTTAAAAAGATTTAATAGAAATTTGAATAGGTTTGAATAATTTGAATGAACACCAGAACATTTAAAAGATTTTAGGAAGAAAAAAAAAGTCCGAAGAATTTTCACGAGCTATAAAATGTTTAAAGGGATTTAAAAAGATTTAAAATAATGGGGGGTATTTAAAAAGATTCTAATGAAATTTTATAGATTAAAAAAATTTGAATAGAATCCAAAAAATTTTGTAGATTTTAGGGTATTTAAAAAAATCCAAGGAATTTTCAAGAGCTTTACAAATTTTAAAGGGATTTAAAAAGATTTGAAATAATAGAGATTATTTAAAAAGATTCCAATGAATTTCTAATAGATTTTATTTGAATATATTCCAAAAGAGTTTATGGCATTTAAAAAAATGCAAGGTTTCAAGAGCTTTAAAAGGTTTAAAAGAATTTTAAAAGATTTCCAAATGTTAAAAATATCTTAGGCTATTGAAAGGAATTTAATGCGGGAATTTCAATAGGTTTCAATAATTTGAATGGATACTAAAATATTTCAAAGATTTTAGGATATTTTTAGAAAGTCCGAAGAATTTTTTCGAGCTTTAAAATGTTAAAAGTGATTTAAAAAGATTTAAAATTATAGAGGATATTTAAAAGTATTCCAATGAATTTTCAATGGATTCAAAAACTTTGAATATAATCCAAAAGATTGTTAAGATTTTAGGGTATGCAAAAAAAACCCAAGGAATTTTCAAGATCTTTAAAAAGTTTAAAGGAATATAAAAAGATTTAAAATAAAAGAGGTTTTTTAGAAGATTCCAATAAATTTTTAATAGATTTTAAAAATTTGAATAGATTTCAAAAGATTTTAAAGATTTTAGCGTATTTTAAAAAATGCAAGGTTTCAATGGCTTTAAAAAATTTCAAAGAATTTTTAAAGATTTGAAAAGATTTGAATTATTTTAGGGTATTTAAAAAGATTCCATTAAAATTTCAATAGATTGTAATCATTTGAATGGATAACAAAATATTTCAAAGATTTTAGGATATTTTAAAAAATCCAAGGAATTTTCAAAAGCTTAAAAAGTTTAAAGGGATTTAAACATATTTAAAGTGATAGAGGTTATTTCAAAAGATTCCAAGGAATTTTTAATAGATTTTAAAAATTTGAATAGATTCCAAAAGTTTTTTAAGATTTTAGGGTATTTAAAAAAATGCAAGGTTTCAAGAGCTTTAAAAAGTTTTAAAGAATTTTTAAAGGTTTCAAAAGATTTAAAAAGTTTTGAGGTATTTTAGAAGATTCAATTGCACTTTTAATAGATTACAATCATTTGAATGGATTCCAAAATATTTCAAAGATTTGAGGATATTTTTAAAAAATCCAAAGAATTTTCGGATGAAGTTCCGAATAGGTGAACGTGACGATTTCCTTCACACTGCGTATACTTATGTATTTTGACGCACTGATTACGAAAA
>JAUELO010460219.1:0-12522 GCA_032357855.1 Amphibolips quercusostensackenii
AAATTTTGACACCAGTGCTATAAATAATGTTTTGTATTCAACGCTGAAAAGTATTCAACCTTATCCCAAAGCTACGCCTCAAATGAAAAGCAATCGTGGACGAGAATGCCATAATACGGCTATAACAACAAAATAAATAAAGAAATGTAACAAAATGGCTACTATGAGAGTTGAACAAGCAAAATCAGATGAATCAGAGGCAGGGCCAAGTCGCATTAGCCGTCCAGAACAAAATGTTGCAACAGTTCAACGATATTATTCAAAAAATTATTCCGATTAACAATAGTTCAATATCAAATTACGATTTTTTGTAATAAATATTTTATTTCCGTGTTGAAAAAATGGCTTTTTACCCGATTTTCAGTGTTGGAATAAAGTGGTTCTTTCGACCCCCCTTGTCAAGCGAAAAAGACATTTTGAATTTTTTTCTGAAGACTATAATTCTAAAATATAGCAGTCTAGAAAAATAATTTCTAGATGAAAGTTTTAGTCAAAAAACATGAAGTTCACAACAGTATCTCGTTTATCTATTATTGTTTACATTTGCTAGTTTTACAGGGCTAAATAGTTAAAAATGGCCCTTTTTCCTCAATATACTCTATTGCTTACGAGTTAACCCTTGCAAAATGAAAATAAGGCGTCCAAAAAATATATTCTGCGTTCATTTTTCCTTCAACAGCCCCTGACGTTACCATTATTATCATAAGAGTTGCCTCGGCCTATTAGGCTATTAGAGAGTACAATTGTTATTTATGCAAATTGTCAATTGACCTACTTTTATAGTCGTTGCACTCTCGTTATAGTTAGATAGTCTGTTCTCGTGTCTAATATTTGATGCAACTCAAAAAAGCACCTAAGCTATTTTTATTTTGATATTATATAGACGAAAGACGTGCATCGTCACCCTTGAAAATGTTTTAATGTTTGTAATGCACAATTTCGCATGATTAAATAGCTATGGTCAATAAAGAAGGGGGTTCTCGGCCGTGAGGCAATTTTAATTTCAGTATCAGCAAAATGTAGGGGTACTATAGTATAGTAAATCTACACAACCTGAAATTGTAAAAATTAGTAGTTTTTGAGTTATGTGAGGGATTATTTTTCTTGATAACTTCTTGGAGTTTGCAGTTTCATAAAGTTCATCTGAAATTGATGCAAGCAGTAAATGTTCGCAAGTATTTATTTTCGATGCATTTTTCATACTTACCTAGTTGCTGAGCATTGAAATTATTCTTTGGACGAACAGCATAATTGCTGCAACATGGGAACAGCAGCCTACTGTTCTGTGTCCTACTTTACAGTTGCAGCACCATTCTTTAATAGCTTCGCATCTATGTTCGTTAATGGCATATCAAACATGAGTGCGATATGTCTTAGTTGAACCTATTACATGTGACAAAGACAATGCACTTGAGATTGCTGGTGAAATAAAAATAGTTGAACGATGGCGTGAATGGAAGAATGAATTAAGCCGTTGTTATTTTGGCTATGTTCAGAAATATAACGCTCTTTCCGATCTGGATTATTCGATTTTTCTACAAAAATATTGTCCAGAGTTTGTCTTTTTTCATTTCACTAGCACCCTCAAGTGCATCTTCTTTTTCACATGTAATATCATACTTATGTTTGATACAACATTAACGAACATGGACGCGAAGCTTTTAAAGAATGGTGCTGCAACTGTAAAGTGGGACATAGAACAGTAGGTTGCTGTTCCCATGTTGCAGCAATGATTGTGTGCTTGGACAACAAAATTTATGTTGATGAAATAGATGGAAACGAAATCAAACTCCAAATTGAAGATGGGGATATAGACTTTAACGATAATGAGGGCACTAGTTGTTTGTCCAAAGAGTAATTTTAATGCTTATCAAACAGGTAACCTTTTGAAATGCATCTAAAATAAATACTTGCGAACATTATCTGCTTGCATCAATATCAGATGAGCTTTATAAAACTAGAAACTCCAAATTTTCAGTAGTTTCCGCATTGATATGGAAAGCGTCATTGACATTTTCTTATGTAGTATGGCTTTTGATTTTTCTTATTACCCTCATAATTCCCATAATCATTTTTTTTTCAGATATTATCTTTTGGGAAATTTAATGTTACATCACAGGCAACTAATTGTGAAAATTTTTAATAGATCGTAGCGGGGGCAGCGCTCTTAGAGCCTCTGTCTAAGCACGCTCTCGATCGAGGTAGGAGCGGCGTCAAGTTTTGCTAGAGTGCTTATCTCATCCCCCGAGAGCATGTTTTCTTTAATATGAGGCTCTTTCGAATTGTAAAGTGTATACCTGAAAGGACTGCCCACAGTGAGAATCAGTTCCATTTTATTTTGCGCCTGAAGAGACGTGCCTCACTGCTAGTAAAAACTGAAAGGACTGAGAAGGGAAAATACTGACCTAAAATAGAACACTATTTTACCTAGAGATGAGGGAAGTAGGAAAAGAAGTTCTGATCTAACCCCTGAAATTTAAGAACTCTGCATAATAATCTAAAGAATAATGATAACCTGGAGAAATTATGATTTTAAAATTTAAAAATACCAATTTTCGATGAAAAACACTAACATAACAAGAAATTGTTCCTAATTGTAAATATTCTAGAAAATTAAGTAATTTTTGTGTAATATATCGATATTTTTGGTAAAAACCGATAGCTTAACCTGAAAACGTACACAAATTTTTATCTTCTTTAAAATCTAATGATTTTTCACTGAAATTGCCAATTTTCAGTGTAAAGCCCCACCATAGCCTAAAATGTTAAAAAGTTATGTATCTTGTTTAAAATATATTTTTTAAATTGAAAATACCAATTTCCGAGGAAAACACTGATAGCATCTGATAAAGTACAAAGCTGTAAGTTTTTTTTTTTAAATCATACGCTTTTGGTTTATTATAACCAATATCCGGTGAAAAACGCTATTACATACCCTATTATTTTTCTAATATTGTGAATCATCTTTTAAAATCTATGCTTTTCATGTATACTCAAAGGTGATGTACCTTTAACCCGTAAGGATTTTTAATCTAGTCCTTGAAAATTAAACGATATTCTTAAAAAAAGTTTTAATCAAATTGAAAATAAGTGAAACTATAACGGCTTAATCGACTATTATGTAGTTTTTGAAATAAAATGTACACATTTAATTTAAAACTTTTATTATTCTGAAATCACTTACATGTTTTGTTTTATCAGTGCAAACTGGAAAGCTTTATATTATTCTAGATACATTCCGATAGTTGAATTTTAATAGACCTAATGTCAAAAAATATAAAATACTATTAACTCCTAATTATAAGTTCTGAAAGATTTTATTTTCTGATAATAATATATAAATAAATGCGAAAAATATTTTTTAGATGCGTTATTTTAATTTTTCAAGAACAAACGTATAAGCAATATCCTTTGGAATTCTCTACATCTTCTCTGAATCTTCTGAGAAACCTAGAAAAAATACTTGTTTTGCAAAATATATTTAAACAAATAAGGTGCAAGCTTTCAAAATTAAATATCCGAAATTTTAATTTTATACATGGAGAGAAATCCCGAAATCTGAGTTCACGGAAGCGCGTAATTTTGGTGCTACAATTTTTACGTGAAATAAGGACACAGAGTTCAAGATTTGAATTCCGTGCTTAAAAATCGTGGACTCTATAAACTAAAAGCACAGGATTCGAGACCTGTGAAGGTCGTGGAGCTTCGAGCCCGACGCTTCCAAAGCAAGGGTCCCTTGATCTTAGTTCTCGGGCCAAGTAACTTTTCGCCAAGTGACGCGTCCGAAATATTAATTCACAAATCCGTACTTTTGTATCACGGCAAAAGCTAGTGATACGATCAAGGAGCATTTCTGTAAATGAGTTTCTCGCGATTTCTCTCCGTGTAAATATAAATAGAATTTTCAGGAAACTTACTGTAATTCGAGAAACAAGTCAATTGAAGTAGATCATATACAATTTGTGATTGGTTTGCTCTTGGATCGCATACTTTTCTTACCATACTTGTTGCTAACATTTTAATTTTTGGAGTAGAGTCTTTTATGCATAATTTGCTGAATTTTTTTTTGGTATTTCCTTCATCAATATTCTGAGCTAATGTAAACCAAAGTTCGTCTTGCAGTGCATAAAAAGCTTTGAACATTGGATCGTTTCCACTATGGATATTCAGAACGTTGCAAACTGATCCGTACTTTTTAAAGAAAACACTATAAAAAGTACCATAACCATATGGTATCTCTGCATCATCGGCTAAAGATCCCGAATCAGCCTTTGAAGACCCCAAAGTATTACAATAACCTGTTAATTACAAAAGAAGGGTATGAGCGTTAAGATAAAGAATATGAATTCCTAACATAATTGCAGGTAGGGGAAACTATGCAAGAGTAGGTCACTAAAATTTTTTAATTTTTTTATACATTTTATAGAAAAAAAAAGAGGAATAAAAATCAGTTCATTTTATCTCAAACGTTTGTTACTCATAATATCTCGACCAAATTTGGCCCAGTCGTGTTGCATATTGTTCTAAATCTTGCCATCAAAAGCTTTGAGAATATTTTTCTGGCAAATTCTAATTAATGCTGCTACACAAATTGACCTACTCTTGCTCCTAATCAATCAATCTCCCTAATCAAAATTGCTTTTCAATGAAAATGTTTCTAAATAAAGACTTTTGAAGTAAAGAAAGTGACATACGAAATTTAAATATGTATGAAAATAAAAAACAATTATTATTTTCTGAAAAACTGGCGCTGCGTAATGTTGTTTTTATTATTGATTTTTTTAAAGTAACGCCTTAATTCTTTTTACAAACATATTCCTAAATTGGCTGCTTAAGCATATCAATTCACAATTTTTGATGCTCGATATACGAAATTCGTTTAGGGATGTTTTTGAAGAAAAAAAACAACTTTTTCTAGCTTATTTAAAAAAAATAAAAAATGCCGCATTTGAAGAAAAATTTAAAAAAATTTCTAAAATGAAAAGTCAAAGTTGAATCATTTTTTATTGTAAAATAATTATTTTTATTGTGAACCTCGTTGAACGATCTTTCTAAAACCCTCATAATTTGTCTTGCTTCTGCATCGCAACTAAAGAAATGTCGTACATAATACTAAAAAAAAATTAACATAATTAATAGTATGTGAATGCAAAAAAATGTCCTTTCTACTCATTTGAAAAAATTATAACCTAAACAAAAAATATGTATGTTAGATAATCAACTGCTATTAGCATTTACTATAAATCTTTTACAAAAAAATGACCATAATATTCATATACATATGACAAAAATTAATTTGATAAAATTCCTATTTTTGTCCTTATCGCGACACCGTAGGGCCAATTTTTATTTTAAATAGCCATCACATTTTTTTAATTTGTAATGACACGTAGCAACATTTATGTAATGTCGATTTTTTATTTATATAACCTCACTTAGAAAAATTATTTCATTATGTTCAGTAAATTCTTAATCGTAAGTGTAATAATTTACGTAAATATTGAAAACAAACTTTTTCATATAAATTTTAAATTTATTACTTACAAATAGTAAGTAAAGACAACAGAGCAACTGATAACTCCATCTTAAATTGTTCCCTTTGGTTCGTGAAAGCAAAAATTACTTTGTAGACAGCGAAACTATCTTTTTTTGTGAAAACTGACTTTCTATTTTTCAGAGGCGTTTATATACCTTCGAAATTCCCTACACAAATAAAAAAATGTACCAATAAACAGCCACGAAACATTTGCGCGTTGATTTCCGATGACATTAAAAACAGTACATTACTGACGAGTAAATAAGAGATAAGCAGACTAACTCAAGATATTCTTTTTGTCAGAAATCATGACACGAAAGGTTGTATAAATATTACACACATTTTGATAATAATGAGTATGCGAAACAATATCAACTTATAAATTTCGACGTACATTTAAGAGAACATAAGGTGTGCATTGAAAAAACATACATCGTAATAATAAGTTATATTAGAATCCAATAAATAAAGCAAATCGAAGATTTTTTATTATATATTGATATTATAAAATAGAATGTAAAATATAAATGTAACGAATCAAAGATACGCTCACCACGCGGCGTAGGTGCATGGATATCTAAAATTGAGTAAGGCTATAGGAATCAATGAAAATCTCATATCAAGCAGAGTCATTATGCTTCCGCTCAAATGTATAAATTTTTGCATTTTAGCTGCTCCAACTTTTGGATGACAGTCGAACATCAATTCATGTCCGGTTTTGGGACTGATGGTACATCATTTGAACTCCCCTGAATGTAACCACGTTCTTGTTCCACGCTGGACTGACAGCTAACGACCTGCCCCTTTAACCCCGCGGTTCCTCTTACACAGGTTCGCGCGCCTCTCACCTTAGTTCGCGGCGCAACGTCAATTGCCGGAAGAAACCAATCGACGAGTCACGAATTGACGTTCGACTGAATTTAGTTTCGAACTGCTATTAAGCTCCATTTTAGAATTACCGAATGGTGAATTGAAATTGATAAGACTTGAAAATTTTACTTGACTGCGGATGACGTGTATACACGTTATGGATTAGGTGAGCCTAAACTTACCAATTTTCAATGAATTCCATCCAAAAGAACGTCCCACAGATTTTGGGTTCACTTTGCGATTTTCGGTCTGCACAGTAGGGTGGTCCAAAAATAGATGAAAATTTTTTTCCTAATTTTTATGCATGTCACCTGGAAATAAATAAAAAAACCAAAAAAAATTTTGTTTCGAAAATAAAAGATATTCACAGGTGGTGCAAGCTCCATGAAGTTGACTACGTATTTCCCATAACAAAAAAAAAATGTTTTTGTGAATCTTACCTAGAATCGTCAATATTAGCTAAATCAAGTTGTAACTAAACATTTCTCTTCACAATGAGCCATAGAATACAAATAAAATATTACTTTTCAAATATCGACCCCATAAGTCTGTTTTATAGGGACCCAAAGAAACCCCATAAGTGAAAAAATGGGTTTTTTCAGTTATTGATGCTAATTATGATTTTTTTAGGTTTTTCAAATGCATATTTTTTTCAATACATGAAATTCTACTTTATACTAATAATAATTAGATGTTAACGTAATTTTTAAAACAATTGATTATCGTTTTCAGCTATTTTATCTTAGAATAGAGCTAGAAAGTCGTGGTTTTTTTCAAAAAGTTTCCACTTTTCGTCCAATTTTCAATTAAAATGACGTAATAGTTGATAATGTTAACAAAATTGATGGTTTAAACAATTTATCATTACTGTTAATAATATTTTCTCCGAATAATGCTCGAGATTTCTGTTTTTTCTAAAATTTTATTTTTTTGTCTACTTTCCTCTTAAAGTAAGTTAATATTTAATTCAATTTAGTACAAATAGTTATTCAAACAATTCATTATTATCTGTGGCTATCTTCTTCTGCATTAATACCAGATAGTTGTTTTTTTCTAATTTTTATTTTTATTTTTGTGCGCTTTTCAATTAGAGTGAAGTAATAATTATTTCAAGTAAACAAAAATAATAGTTTAAACAATTTTTCATGGCAAATAATATTCTCTTTGCTAAGTAGTAGAAAGTTACGGTTCTTTCTGACATTTCTAACTATTTGTTTATTGTTGACTTGGACTGATTTAATAATTAATTAAATTTAGCAAAAACAAATGTTGAAACAAATTATCATTGTTAATAACTGTCTTCATCTATATTAATGTCAGATAATTACGGTTTTTATCCTAAATTTCTAATCTTTGTTCACTTTTGACTTAGTGAGGTTATAATTAATGCAAGTTAATAAAATAAATAGCAATAAAACAAAATAAAAATGAGAGAGAATTATATTTCAAACAATCTTTTCCTGTTATGAAAATATTTTTTTTAAAAATAAAACAGATATTTTTAATATTCTTCAAATTTTCTATATGGATTATAATAAATGTAAATTTTCTTTCAAATAATTACTCAGAGCTTTTTTGTTAGAATTAATATTAAAATTTATTATTTGTTCCAAACTAGAAATTCAAAGTAGAGTTCAAAATTTTCAGAAAAATCCGCAGCTTTCTAGCTTTTCTCCAAGAGAAAATTGTTATAAACCATAATAAATTGTTTAAACAATTATTTTTGTTAACACTATTTATTTATTACTTCACTAAGTAATAAGTGGGTGAAAAGGTAAAAATTTCTGAAGAACCTGTTACTATCTAGCAATAATAAAGAAGATAGTTCAAAACAATAATGATTTCTGTGAATAATTATTTTTGCTAAATCGAATTAATTATTAACTCACACTAAGTAAAAAGTGGACAAATAGATGAAAAAAACAGCAACTTGCTAGCATCATTTAAATTGAAGATTACGAAAAATGCAATAAAATATTAAATCAATTAATTTTGTTAACTTTAATTAATTATTTACCGGACTCTAATTGAATTTTGGACAAAAAGTAGAAAAATTGTAAAAAACTGCGATTTTCTGGCATTACCATAAGAGAATATAACAAACAATAATAATAAATTGTTTAAACAATTATGTCTGTTAACAATAATTAAGTATTACCTCACTTTATTTGAAAATTGGTCAAAAAGTGGAAAATCTTTTAAAACCGCGACTTTCTAACACTATTCTAAAATAAAATTGTTCAAAACATTAACAATTTATTTAAACGTTTAATTATCAGTATTAAGTAGTATTTTACGTTTTGGAAAACGATTTTTACTTAGAAAACTCGCAAAAATTATAATTAGCGCTAAATAATTTTGGCTAATTGTGAAAAGAAATTTTGAGTTTTAACTTGATTGACCTTATATTGACGATTCTGAATAAAATTTACGAAAACATCTTCTTTTCTTATGGGAAATGCGTGTTGAACTTAATAGGGCTTGCGCCATCTCTGAGTATCATTTTTACAAAAATTGACATATTTTTTTCTGGATTTGAGCAAATTTACGGGCTAAATAAAGGTTAAAAATAACGATAAAGATTTCTTTAGATGTTCAATTTTTCGTCGTTCATTTTCAAATTAAAATATTACAAAATACAAATTGTCTTCAAATTTGATTTTAATTATACTATTTTAAAGATTTTGATTTGTAGTGATACAATTCGATGGAGTTTTATTTTGTTTTAATGAAGAAAATATGTTGAAGAAGCGGTTTGTTCGAATCAAAGAAATATTTATCTACGTGTGAAATGCACGACTCAACGCGTGTTAGTGCGTGCTATCAGAGAAGGAACAATTTTTAACGTCACAAAGCAAGGTGAAATAGATGCGTTGTCTAAATAATTCATGTTTTTCTCTCAATATTTAGCTTTTCCTTTTGTTACAATAAAGCTGAAAATCTTACACATTCATGTTCCTTCATTAAACTTTTTAATTTGCCACTTTATTCATTTCTATAAGTTTTTTTATTAAGTTACACTGCCCTAATATATTCATATATTTTCATAGTAGTTGGTGACATGCTTCCAATTTCTGATTTTAAAAAGTGCTAATCGAAATCCAGTTTTGAATAGTTGTGATAGAAAGATATTTTTTTTAAGATTCCTAGGAATATTATAAGACAATTTTTTTAATTTTACAGAATTTGTAAAAATAGGAAAAATTGGCATAATGTGTAAAAATATTAAGAAGGTTTTGAAGTTTGACACATATTATTAAACATTTTTAAATTTCAAAAGGTGTTAAAGAGTGTAAAGCAAAATTCAGAATTATAAAGATTACGAAAAAAATAAGCATTTTAACAAATTTGAGAGGTTTAAAGTGAATCAAAAAAAAAAAATCTTAAGATTCCTTAAAAAAATTTTTAATGATTTTTTATTTTGAAAAATGAATCCTAATATAAAATTAAAAAATATTTTTTAAGATTCCAAACAGTTATCGAAAAAGAAGCTTTTTAAGAACTTTCCAAGTGCAGAACTCCTAATTTTTAATGTGCATGGTTTTTAAATGGCATATTTTTAAATGTTTTAAAAAAAATAGTTTAATTTTAAAGAATCACGATTTTTCAATTCCTTAATTTTTAAGATTAATAAATAAACGTGGTGGAAGAAAAATCAATATGGATATCTGGAAGCAGCTACAAAAATTAAAATTTGAGGCAAATGTAAAAGAATGGAGAAGTGGAATGAATGAAAAAAAGAAAAAAAAGATGTAAGACGTAGATTTGATGAAATGAATTCTATCGTAGGAACTGAAGGGAATAACCAGATTAATGAAGTCTATTAATGAAAATGTGGCGGAGATTTGAAATAAAAAGAGAAAAGGAAATGAATCAAATCGAACGGAAGGCAATTACTAACAGAGCAAATGAGAAGTACGGAAATAAAAAAAACTTTTTTGTAATAAAAAGAGCATTTGGATTTCAGGACAGAAGGGAGAGGAAAAACAATTTAATGATGAGAGATCTATAAACAGAAGGTATAAACAAAAAAACAGAGGTAAAGGTGTTCCTAATTATACGCCCTGGTAAGATTTTCAGCTTTATTGAAATAATAAAATGTAATATCGTGAAACTTTTGAATAGGCCAGATCAACTCGAAAAAAATGACGTATTTACAAGCTACTGCCTCTGAATAGAAAAAACAAGAATTATTTACTAGCTTCCTCCATTTAACCTTACTTTATTCACGTTAAAAATAATCTTTTTGAAATGTGCGTTTAAAAAGATATTAATGTCGTGAAAAAATAAGCTAGGTTAAGTTCAAACTGTAAACTTATATTCTCAAAAAGTTTCACTTTTCTAGATTATTAATTTATGAAAAAATAACATAACATTAAATTCAAAAATAATTCGTGAAATTTGATGTTTATATAATACTGAGCATCCTTTTTTGTTGGATCAGCATCTTTGATTGCGCGCGTGTGGTTTTTCAATTTGAGTAAGAAATAATTTTTAATACAAAATAAAAATCTTAAATAACAATTTATGTTTTAGATTTATATATTGATTGGTATTTTAGATTATATGAATATAATTTTTCTAGATTTCTTGAGAAAATTCGAAAAGATTATGGAAAACTTTAGATATTTAAAAAACATATCTAGAAAATTTCAAATAAAGTTTTTTTTTTATTTTACAGGATTTGAGAAAAATTTAAGATAAATTCAGTTCAGCTTGACAGATATTTACAACTTGATAAAGTTCAAAAGAAATTTAAAAATAAGTTAAGAATTTTTAAAAATTTTTTAAAGTTTTCAAGTATCATTAATCTCCTTAAAACTTCTGAAATCCTGACACATATTTTAAAATGACTCGAATTATTCCTGAAATTAGCCTAAGATCGTCCTGATTTTTTTTTTGACAATTTTGAGCATTTTTTTAATGTTTTTAAAATATTTTAAAACATTCTGCTTGAATCAATTTCTCAAAATAAAAAATCACTTTAAATTTCCTCAGGAATCTTGAGAAAATATTTGTATTATTATCTTGAAACCTTTCAAAGTCTTTTAAAAGCTTCTTCACTTTTTGTCCGGAAATCTTTAGAAATCTGCATTTCGTTTTCAATGTTTTAAAATCTTTATAAATTTTAAATAATTTTTTTAATTTTTATTAAAAATTCCTATATATTTTGGCTATTCGAATGTCTTGTAAAATGTTTAAAAATTATTTCAAAACTACAAAAAATTGCCTTAAAATTTTCCAGATTCTTTTTTGACAATTTAAAAAATCTTTCGAAATATATTTTGTAATCTTTTTATATATTCTCTTAAAATGGAAGCTATCAATCCCAAAATCATTTTAAACCCTAGAAATCTTTAAAAAGTTTAATTCGCATGAAATCTTATATAATTCTTGAAAAGCTTCTAAATTTTTTATTAGAAATTTTCAAAAACCTACATTTCTTCAATGTTTAAAAATATTTTTGATTTTTTCAAAAACTTGTACATATATTTTAAAATGATACTAATTTTTTCTTAAATTAGTAAAAATCTCTGAAAACTAAAAAGATTGCCTTCAAATCTTCCAGATTTTTTATGATATTTTTAGAAATATTTTGAAATGTTTTAGAATCTTTTAAAATTTCCTTCAAAATTTTACTTTTAAAAAGGGAAAATCATTTAAGTTTATCCCAGGAATCTCAGAAAATGTTTTTTATTCTTATTGTGAGTATCGGTAATTTTTTGGTTACCGGTACCGATAAAGATATTTGGGAAAATTTAAAATGATTTGAGTTTCAATTTAAATATGTATATATGTGTAATTGTGTATGGATATGTTAATTGTGTAAGATACACGGGTATCGCCTCTTTTCCGTAGGCAACCGACTATTTCGTATCGTTTTCGGGCCTCAAGCGCCAGACGCCTGCAAAGAGCGCAATCAGAGTCTCCAGAACGTTGGATTTTTCGGCCTTCACCACTTTCCCATCTAGGAGAAACACATTTAAACGTAGAATGTCAGTGAGTCGGCTCTGTTACGAGTTGCGAAGACCTGCCGAAAATGCACGAGGACGAACTCGAGCTCACCCGACTTCACGATTCCATTTCTCTCATTCTCTAGCTTCTGGCTATTCCGA
>JAUELO010460231.1:0-12521 GCA_032357855.1 Amphibolips quercusostensackenii
GTGGACAATTCTTTTTTGGGAAAAGGGGGAACAGCAGGTAATAAAGAGAGAGTCAAAAAATAAAAAATTTTTACGTCTGATATGAATAGCTGACTAGATTATATGTACTAAAATACCTTATTAAAATTTCCTCTTCCTGCTAGATATGTATTGTCAATTGTTATTTACTTTTATGCAATTTGTAAATAAAAATATTAATCTAATACAAATACAAAAGTTTTGCATACCATAGTATGTACACTTTTCTGTTAAGGTCGCAGTCACGAGATGTCACATAATTAAAAAAAAAGAAATATAAGATTTCAAAAAAAGTGTCTAACACTCATTCCTGCTAAAACTTCTTACACTTTTCAAGAAATAATTACAAACTGTTTTTTTGTTGAAAAAACAATAAATTTTAGGACAGAAAATAGTCACACAAGTTATATTTGGAAAGCTTGATGTTGTATTCCGAACTTCATAATTAAATTTAGCAACATTTGAAAATCATCCCTAGTACTTTTACCTACATGGTCTTAGAGTTTCTTTAAAAATTTTATTATCAAATAAATGAATAAAACACAAGTCTGCATGTTAAAGCGCTAACGATTATTTAACTTGAAAAAAATCACATCAGTCACCAGCTTAAGAATCTAGAAGATAGATTGATATATGGAGAAAAATCTTATCCCTAGTTAATTTAATTAGCCAAAGTTTTGCTGGATTTAAACACAACAGCCAACGAATTTCTCAATTAAAAATAATTACACAAGTTACTTCACGAAAACACAACTAGATATTTTTTTAAACCAAAAGTATCATTTAAACACTTAAAAAAACCACATCTGAGCACGCTGTCATTTACTTTACCTCAATATACTAGTTTCTTCAGTCGTTTATCTTTTATTCACACAACATGCCTTAACCATCTTGACGTATTTCTTTCACATATGTCAACTAACGTTTCCTCTAAATGACATTCCTTGAGGATTATCTCATTACTTACTTTGTTCTTTAGCGTTTTACCGCACATCATGAGCAGAAATCTTATGTTAATCTCGTTAATTTTACTCTTATCTTGTTTGTCGTACATCTAAGTCTCATTACGATACAGCGCAGTCTGTATAAATACAGTTTAATTTATTGCTATCCTAATCTTTATTTATCTCTTTGTCATTTGTGAATATGGCTACCAATATATACGTACTTATGAACTTGTTCTTTTCTCTAATTATTTAGGACAATCCAAAATATTGTTTTTAACCCTTTCCTGAAACACAATAATTTTTGTGTTATTTACGTTGATTTTGAGGCCCATCTTCTTTATAATAGTATTCAGTTTGCTCAATATTCTTCGCGAGTCTTCGATTGACTCTGACATAAGAACCTTATCATCTGCAAAGGCTAACCCACATACACACACTGTCTCGAGATCTACACCATTTGCGTCGAAAAGGGTCATTGTTGAACACTTGCACATGAATATAGTCAATAATCATGAGGACATTACGCGGCCTTGTCGAACAGCTTGTATAATATTGAAAAACTTATTCCGTATCCTATTTACCATTACACTAGCTTTGCTACCAGCATATATTATTTTTATTGATTGAAGAAGACATTTATTGATATCGTATTTTTTCAAAACTTCCCAAAGTTTACTTCCATACCCATTGTCAAATGCTCTTTTTAGGTCAACAAATGCACGCCCGGGCACATTCTCATCGCGCGCTATTCGCGCAGCTTTCTTTGCTCGCAAGTTTGAGTGCGCCTAAGGCGCGCGCCTGTTGGAACTCGCGCTTTGCGCCCGATGATATTTTTTTTCGCGCTTCACCCTCGATAATGTATTTACTTTGCTCTAAGTGCTTGGTTATCGTACATCCTCCACATTTGTGCATAGGACTTTTAAATTTAAGGATCAAATTATCGAGAACTTGAATCTAGTGATTGTGAATTCTCTTTTGTTAAAACTCCTTCGGCCTTGACGGATACATCCTTATCACGTTTCCCGTGAAAAAAAAAGATTAAAAGCAAACTTTCAGATGTAATATAAAAAGAATTTTCTTAAATCACATTTTTACCCTTGAAAAATAATTTTTTCCGACTCAGGGTTTCTCAAAACGTGGGGATTTGATAAAAACCGACTAAGTCGAAATTTACATAAAACCAATAGCTTATTATTAAGACAAAAATGTTCATGAATTTAAAAAAATTGACTAGATAACTAGGAAGTTTATATATTTAATTTTTCCCCAGTGAAAAATGCAGCCATTTTTAAGTTTGAATCTGCTACGCTGATAATTGACAACTTGTCTTTTGGCTTTTGTCTAGTAGGGGTGGTCATTTCGAATATAAAAAACTCTTGGCTTCTAAACTTAAAATTAAGTTTATTAAAAATATTGGTATTTATTACATTTTATGAGAATATGCATATGTGAAGACAAAAATCAAATAAAAAAGTGTTTTATTCTAATTTCAAATTTAATTCTTCTCATAAGGCTATTTTCCTTTTATGTAACGTATAATTAATCTATTTTATTTCAGTTTTTTAATAGATACATCTGGTTATTTTGAACACTTTTAAGGTTTTGTTTATCATTTGTCGGCTGGGATATCGGAAAGGACTGCTGATGAGTAGCCGAAACGATTTTTTCATATGAATCAAGATATTTCTCAATCATATTCGACAATATAATTCACTACTAGTCTGAAAAATTTTTCATCCCCATTAGTAACTATTACCCTAGTCGAGAAGACAACCCCTATTACTACATTAAAACAATTTCATTCTGCATGAATTCGTTCTTATTATACATGATTCCGTTTTTATTTTGAATTCATCCTAAATTATATTCGCATTCTCTAAAAAAAAAACTTTTCATTTCTTCGAAATTCATTCTGCTTTCGAATTTTTCCACATTGCTTACGAATAAATTTCTTCCTCAAAACATTATTTACTTTAAAAGAGAATGGTTAGCGTCGAAATATATTTTTTGGTAGAGATTAAATTATACTAAAAGAACTTTTTTTATAAAAGTCAGATTCATTGAAAT
This sequence comes from Amphibolips quercusostensackenii, assembly GCA_032357855.1. Classification (NCBI taxonomy): domain Eukaryota; kingdom Metazoa; phylum Arthropoda; class Insecta; order Hymenoptera; family Cynipidae; genus Amphibolips; species Amphibolips quercusostensackenii. The sequence continues at coordinate 3,033 of JAUELO010460231.1, forward strand.
TGTAAAGGAATAAATTTGTGTCCTCAGTTTTTGATTTTTTCAAATTTTACACAATTTTTTTTCTGTGAACGTCGAATTCATCTAAATAAAAGGAAGTAAATTTTTGTCACAGAAGTCGGAATCTTTTTGTTTGGATCAGATTCTATTTGCCTTTGTTGAAATTTAAATTCATTTAAATTAAAAAGACAGAGTTAATATGTTCAAGAAAATATCGGATTCACTTGAACTGAAGAGAAATATATTTTGCACAGAATTCGGTTTGAATTATATATACGCTTTTGTTAAAAATATATTTTTTTGGTTGAAGATTCATCATATTTGTTGAAATAAAGTTTTTGGTATAGACTTTAATGATTTCAATCTTAATTTAAAACTTATCTTGTTTAGTAGAAAAACCAAACCTTTACCTCACATTTATCTATTTTTACAATTATTCTTTTTTTAATTTCATTATATCGTTTAAAGTTTATTTATTTATTTTTTTTGATTAAACAATCTTCTCTGAGATCTTGTCTTATTAAAAATAAACTTTTTTGAAAAAATTTATATATTGTATTATATCTAATAAATTAAATTTCACTTTATTGCTGAAAGTTTTACCTTAAACTTATCAAGTAATAAAATGAAGCCTGTAGGCATATTTTTAATCTGGAAGACAGAAAATTACCATGAAAAGGAGTATTTTCAGTGCACGGTTGACTGCATGATGAGAAAACAGTGGCGACTTTATTTACTTTAAACTTTTTTCTGTATACTCTAAACGTATAAACTAAAGTATGAGATTTGTTTAATATTCTGATGACCTTGTGAGTTTGTGATAGTTGTGCAAACGCTTCGTTTGTTTCCCATGAGGAATTTCCACATAATATCAGCATTTGGAAAGGAACCTGTCGTACAAAATTTCACAGGTAAATCGCTAATAAAAACTTTTTAAAATTCTTTGTCAGCAGTTTTACTTCCAAAATTAAACAATATGTACGTTTCTCAAACATTCACATGTGCCTGAGCCCTCTTTTTGACAAAAAGAAGAAGAAATTAGCACGAAAAATTATTCAATTCTTTGATCAAACTCGTGTACTTTTTGTTGAAGATTAAATTGCAGTTTGCAAATTTTTCCGACTTTGCTTCATTTTAACCGCAGCAGCTGTCAAGAAGTTGACTAATGTTTGACTTTTTTTCTAAGGTAGTCTATAGTGATTGTAAACAACTGCTAAAGATTCTAGAGAAACACATTAAGGATACAGCTACAATTGCTTGATAAAGTACCACAGGAAACTTGTTAAGGTATATTATTCTTTTGAAATTCTATACAAATCAGCTTTTTAGTTGTTTGAAACTTCTCTTGCTAACGGCGCTTAAATGTCAAATAATTTCACTATTGAACACAGGCGTCACGACGTTAATATACCGAAAAAATGCTTTTGCTAAGGTTAGTTGCAGTTTGCAAAAAGCAACAAGATAATTACCATTTAAAAATAAAGGCTTCGCTTCCCTCTTCTTTACAACTTTTATGTTCATTTTATTGACTTAATCAATTATATTTTTTTCACGTCGTGGATTAGTGTTGTTCTGAAGAGTCTTTCTTCATGAATCACCCTAAACCTCAAAATCTCATTTCCAATAGAAGAGTTTCGTATTCTTTACTTTCTTTACGCGGTAATACTTTTAGAATCACATGTTCTTTGAGAGAAATTAGTTCTTGCAATTCAATTTTCGCAATTTAAGCAGGCGTAATTTTCCTAGTTTCTCCCATGTTGCCAGCATACTTATGCAAAAAAACAGAAAAAAGCGAACGTAAGATTTTATGTATAAGTCTCAAAATTAACGCATAAAACCATAAAGATCACTGCTTCCATCCAGAAATCCTTGATCTCTTGCTCATCTTTAGAAAGGCTTTTAGCTCTAGCAATCATTATTAGGAAGTATGCTGCGTCAAATTTAAGGAAAAAACACAAGACCAGCTACGCTGTCAAAATAAATAGTCCAGTTGTTGTAAAAACAATCGCACAGTAATAGGTCAAGGTCTATGACTTGAGTTGAGTCAGGGTAAGGTAGAGTAGGATTCAGTTTTTATAGTGTTGAAATTGTTTTCTCTTCATCTTTTTAATATTCACCGGAAAATTAGTCTTATATATCTCGTTTCGATTTTCGCAGAATGGGTGAATGATAGACATTTATTATATTAGAATTACATCTGCGATCTTCTGTTGAGGTCTATTCGCATACCATTTTCTATGATACTTTCGCTGAAACGTGCACTTTAATTACAATGCGCTTAAGATTGCGAAGATGACGTTGCATCATTTAATCGGTGTCCAGCCTGGTGTCTTTGGCATTAAATATTATTATAAGACCCCCACCAGTCTAAGGTTTTTCTTTTGCAAAAGCATTTTATGGTGACTGAGTTTCTAAGCAAATTTTTTGGTAACTATAAAACTCCGCACTTCTGGTGGCACAACTTATATTTCACTTTATACTTCACATACTAATGTCATCTCTACGTAGAGATCATTTAAGAAAACGAGACAAGTCGTTGTTTTACATTCGTAGAATATGTCATTTATACAAAAATCATCATGTTATGCTATATCCTTAATGATCTAAACAGTTTCAATGTCCTGACCTAGGTCAACGATATTCAAAATTTCTGCAACTAATGGTTGTACTGTGCCCAAATTATTTAACACAGTTCTATCTTTCCTTAAGTTTCTGTTAATGTCATGTAGGTTCCACTCTTTACAAAATTTTCACTCACTTCTTCTATTGAATTCAGGAGAACGAAGAAGCACATCTTCTTCTCTGCAAAAAATGCAGCGTACTTCTCTTTCGTTAACAGTGATGGAAATCCTAGGGGACTAAGAATTGAAAGATCTCTCAATCATATACGATGATGGCAAGTAGTCTGCAAGATTATACGTCCCTATTTAGTTCTATTGCCCTGATTGACGTCTGCATACGATTAGCACTAACAATGATAATAATTACGAGAACAGTTATCAAAATATTACTTTAGTCTAGAACATAGTATTTTGCTTCCTTACTGTTCACTACTTGCTTAATTCTAGCCAAGATTTTGAAGAATTGCAACTTTAAAGGTATTTATAAACCATACATAGATAATTGAAACTGTTCTGCAAACTAAAAGAATAAGACTCCAATTCAGAAAGGTACTATCGCAGTACATGATATCACTGTGAAGTACTATTTACTATGTATTCATTATAGGTGTAATTATTTGTGCCTTTTTAATGAGCAATGGAATTTCTCACGTGTATTAAAGAAATCTGCTTTCTCATACAAAAACGCCTTATCTCACAAAAGAAAAAAAATGTGTCTTTTAATATTTTTGAAGCTCATATCTTGGTCTTACTGTAAATCATATTTTCAGAATGTTAAAAATTTCAAGTGCCTGAGAGATATATAATCGATAGAATCAAATAACGTAATAAATTGTTATAATTTTTTACAAGTGTAAGTTATGTGTCCATATGTGTAAAAAAAACTTTTGAGGGACCTTAAGTTATTAGAATCATCAATAATATTTTTTAAAAGTTACAACTTTTTTCATAAAATAAATACAGTTGTTATTAGATTATTTTCCAAAAACTTCCTCTGTACTGCATCTAATTTTTAGTGATCCTAATGTCAGATAAAAATGATCCTTATGTCAATTTAACATAATGCGAATTTTATTATCTTATTTCCCTTTTCATTCTAAATAACTCGAATCTCAGGGACCTTAGAATAATACGGCATATGCATGTTGAAGTTACTAGAAATTTAAAGCATGTCAGTAATAAATTTCCGAAGTGTAAAATTGTTTAAAAGAATTACAATTTAATGGGAACAATTTCAAGCGAGAAAAGAATTTTTTAAAGTGTTTAACTGATGTATACTAATAAACCGTCAAACTAGGTTCTAACAAAAAAATTTAAGAGACAAAGTTCGCGATAAGTAAGTGGGAACATAAAAGCTTTCGCGTAGACAAAGTGAATTAATAAATTGGAAAATTATTTCACATTTTAATTTGAAAATTGCAAAAACAAAAATGAATGGTCTTTTTTTAAACATTTGTTTACTCTCTCCTTTCGCTTCCCTATTTAATCCTTCCGATGCATGTCACATCTATTATAAATATTAGCGTTAAGCTACCTTTGTTTCTTCTCACAGAATTATTTAGTTTAAAAGAGATGATTTTGGCACAACTTTCTTCTAGATGCAGCTGCATTTTGTCTCAGATTCAAGAACATCTAGCTCCACGCACTATTGATTTGGTAACAGTCGGTAAGTCGGAAATAGTCATCTTTGAATGGTAGCAGGAGGATTATATTATATCGCTATGCATTTTGTTCTGAAACAAAAATGTATATGTTCTATTTGACATTCAGAAATTGTTCGTGCGCACGATAGAATTCATGCTATGTACAGATTAACATCGAGCATACCAATAAATAGACTATCAAGCGCACTATCAGGCATGCGAAGAAACAAACCATCAAGCAAACCTCAAAGAATACAGTCATATGTATATTGGTAAGAGGAATGTAATAATAAATGCGTAGATCAATGCTTAGGTGATGTTAACAACAACTCCTTGATAAACATAAATAATTAATTAAGTCTAGGGAGAGGAAAAAATATGTAAGCCTTGCATGTAATAATAGGATTTAAAAGAAACAGCGATGTCTAAATGAACCATAATGCTCCAGATTCTGTGAAGATAAAATCTTATTACATAAGATTTAATTGCAACATCAGGATACATTCTTTCATTAGAAAATGCAATGCCAGCATAATTTAAGTTGAAGTAATATTAGTTATTGCAATTATAGAAGAAGAAAAATGTGACAAATTGTCACATTTTGGTAGGTAATGTCGCTTCTTAAATGCTCTAACCTAAATATATGATCAAAAAATTTCGTCAGTAATTTAATAAGGCAACACTTGTGATGAAAAAATATGTTATGATAAGATGTATACAAGAGAAGATTAATAATTTTCGAACTCCAAGAAAAAAATATTTAAGAAATTGCTAACTAGAACCATAAATGAGTTTAATCTTTTGTACTTATTCAAAAATCTAAAGAAAAACAATCACACAATAATGAGCATTCTTTCAAGAAATTAAGAAAATGCCAACAATCGATGACAGGATTAATCTCATACTCTCATAAGATTAATAAAAATGCAAGAAGAAAATTAAAACATCAAAAGATACATATAAAAAGGGACTTCATTTTAGTAAAGTCAGTAAACAGTTTCTGCAATTTTTTAATCTCATTTAAACTCATTGATTTAGTTAAAAATTAGACCTAATTGGTAGAAAATTAATTTTCTCCATGTATAATTTATTCCTCTAATTGAATACTCAGCTGTTGATGACCCCTTGTTAGCAAAAGCAATAATATTTAATTAAAAAAATATAACAGGAAAATAATAAGAAGGAGCGTGTCAGATCTTTGCTGTCACTTCTTAGGAAAAATTGTTACTCTGGTCGCGAAAAACAAAAATAAAATTCTCGCCAGAAAAAAATCATATGCACTTCGCTAATTATTACTATTAATGTTTGAAGAATCTAAAAGTATTACTACATAAATCCATCATACAAACATGTGCAGTGATTGAAACCTTAAAAAGAGATAAAGTTAAATAAATAAGGATCTGGTTTTCTCAAATCTTTTTTCAAACTGTAAGCCTTATATGCTCATGCAACTTTAAAATGACGCAATAGTCTTATGGCAAACATGTATACAAGGAAATATACTAGAATATGTATATGTTACCTTTTTGTTAATTGAATAAGTATTTTTTTAAGGCGTCAATTTAGAAGGTCGAGCGTGATAGTAACTAGCAAGCATCCACATACGTGTTAGAATTATTATCAATAAGTGGGGGAACAGAAGTAAGATAAGGGGGAATTAGACAAAAAGAATTGGCTACGTGGAATACAGAAAACTCATTAGTTTACATACGGTAACATCTTGCGGAAAATTCCTTTTCGCCCTAAGTCAGTATCATCTACTATCATCTTCTCTTATCTACCACCACCTACTCTTGGAAAAAATGAGGATCACCGCCGGTACTCTATTTCTCGCTTTTGCCGTTTTCCTCGAATCTATAGGTGAATATATAAGGTTAAAAACATTATATCTAGAATTTTAAATGTTATAGAAAATAAGCACAATCATTCTTCTTCCACCTCAGGCAAATTTGAAATCAATATAAAAAACCAAATTAATACCAACCTTTTGTTTATTATCGTATGTATCAGTCTTTTTAAGTTAAGGTCATAAAATCACGCATACTTTTTTTAACCAAAAACATTGATTTTCAACAAAAACCTTATTTGAAAACTCATAGTCAAATTTTTTAAAAATCAATTAATTTGCTACCAATAAGATTACTTTTCCACCGAAAAAAATCGAAGAAAATGGTTACTTTTGCAACTAAAGAGATGAATTTTCAACTAAACTTATAAATTTTTAATTATAAAAAGAAATTTTTACAAAATAGTTTAACCTTTAACCAGTTATTTGACATTTGAAACAAAAAATATTGATTCCGAACGAACAATGTAATCGTGGGTATCGCAATTGAATATTTAAATTATAAATCATAAACTGTTATATTCATAAAAAAAACGAAATTTGAACAGAAAAAAATAATTTGTACGAAAAAGTAAAAATTTGAATTAAGCAGATAAAGTTTCTAACAAGAAGATTAATTTTCTACCAAAAGTGATGAATTTTCTAAAATCTTTTGAGCTGACTTTAATTATTTTTAAACATTTTAAAAATCTTCTTTAATTAAAGAAATTGGTCTAAGTTCGTTGATTCTTGTTTTGAAATTTTTTTAAATTGTGAAATATAAAAAATTTGTTCGAAATTTTCTTTAAAAATTTGTTTTTCACAGCAAAGAATCATTAAAAATGTTGTAAGGAATCGCAAGAAACCTTTTGTATTTTTGTGAAAGCAGTGGCAATAGCTTCAATTTTTTTAAGTCTTGCCAAATTCAGATCAACAAATTTGTGTTTAAAAATTTTTTAATTTAAATTATTTGTTACCCTTTTTATAACTATCAATCATACTAAATATCTTTAAAAATGATTTAATCATTACCTCCTGTTCCATTAAAATTCTGCAAAATTCATCAAATTTATTAAAACCTACCGCCTTTTCGTATGAAAATTCAAGAAATGTTTCAAAATGTCATAAATCCTTTTTTGAAATTCTCTTTAAATAAATTTTTTGAATACAAAATAAGAGTAGAGTTCCAAAACGTACTCTCCTCCGATTGATTTGAAACTAGGTATAGATACAGATCTTGACTCGCTGATTACGAAAATGATTGTGAAAATGCCCTCAACATTCATTTTCAAGGTCAAAACACCAAGGAATGGTGTTTTATTTATTTGTCGATTATATTTCGATAAATATTAATTTGAGAGAAAAAAGTCTATAAAAAGATGTAGCTCTTAAAAAACGCGTCTTTTATGTTCGTCAAACTTATGGCCTAAGACCATTGCTTTTTTAGAAACATGGTATAATGCTCCAACAAGTATACTTTGCCAAGACTCCAGAAGCTGAGTACTTATCAAAACTTCATTCAAATCTACTTACCTCCGGATCATTCGGAACCTTGTATACCGATTTATTCTAACTCAATGATTACGAAAATAATAGTGAAAATACCCGCAAATTTTATTTTCAAGGTCAAACGGCTAACAAACCTTGTTATTTTGAATTTTTCACTATGATTCGATAAATATTGGTTTAAGAGAAAACAGTTTATAATAAAAAATATTCCCTTTGAAACATTATTAATGCGACATGTGGCAGAAATAATAAAGGTCATATACTCTGCCCTTTTCAACTTCTCTTATGTTTGCAAGGATAACGCAACCTATTTAAAAATTACACAACATGCTTTCATCACAGTTAAAGTTAAGTTGAAAATGTTACAGCATCGAATTTTTTTTAAGAATATTTTCACAATTATCAGTTTCTAATTTTCTAATTCAAAAAAATTATGTATCCTTTAGTTCTACTTGGCAAACTTTAATTTGACACTTGATGTTAATATTTCTGTGTAATTTACATCCAAAATAGATCTTCGCAGTTTTTTCACTTAGCGGCTATTCACTGCACCAGGAATCTTGATAAGCTGTGACTGACTAAAATAAAATGACAAGCAAATAAAATGGAATGATCAAATAACAGTTTTGATATTCTTAATATATTTTAGGCCCTAAAAATTCAATAATCTTTTTTGTCTTTCCACAGAAATATCGTCAGGTATGCCGCCCAAAACAAGGGATTTTCTGACAAATTTTGGAAAGAGCAACGAGCATGCGAATCATCAAGGTAGACATAGTAAAAATAAAAATTAATAACAGAATTATGATTTGATAAAATATTTTTATCTTAAAAATGTTAAAACTTTTATTACTTTCTACAACTGAAAAATATTTCACATGCATGGAACCTTTTTTTCAATGCTTAAAAAAAATCTTGTGATAACCTTTACCATGGTGAAAGTTATTTTTTTGTTATTTTCGTCTTGAAAAATGCTGTGTATTCTGGACCTATACGGAAAAATATTGCAGGAAAATCAGTAGAAATACAGGGTCGAGAGCTAGGAATTTGTTTATTGTATAATATATAATAATGTTTAGTATTCAATATGTTAATTTGTTAATAGAAAATAATATTACTTATTACTTCTTTTTCACGTGCAATTAATTCTGCACATTGAGTTCGAAGAATAATTGTAGCAAGAATTTTGTTTTTCTTAAGAGAGCATTTTAAAAGTTATTTCTTACTTTGTCATTCAATTTCGCCCTACTGCGCATGTCATTGCTTGTAGATAGTGGGGCTGCGCAGCTACATCAGAAACTTAATACCTCCGAATTTCAATTTTGGTTAATAATTTTTTTATTAAAAAATTCAGATTTATGTTTAAAAATTAAAGGTACACTTTCGAACGAAAAATAAAATCAATTTGTTGTCACTTTTTTAAACCCTTTTACTAAGATAAAAAATTTTAAAATTGTTTTTAAAATGCCCATAAGCTGCACGCAACAGCTGCAAAAATAATTAAAATCTATTAAGTGGTTTTGGAAAATATAGTGTTTTCAAAGACGCCGGGTCTTGAAACTAGAAATCTTGTAACTCTCCTTATTGAGAAAATTTTTAAAAACCATTCCAAACATATACTCCACTTATTTAGCACTAAAATCTAACCTAGTTTCATGAGAATCGTTTTTTCAAATATCTGACTGTTAAAAAGCGTATAAAAAGTCACTTAATTATGACTATCAGGTAGAAAAAGCATTCACAACAGAATAAGATGAAAATGCTTTTATTTTTCAAATAAAAACTTAAGCCCTTCCGAAACGCAAGGCGAATATATTTGCCATTAGCGCCCTCCCGTTAAGGTCGCGAGGCGAATATATTTGCCCGACCACAGGTCTTTCTTTTCAGCGTCTAT
>JAUELO010460246.1:0-12521 GCA_032357855.1 Amphibolips quercusostensackenii
GGCAACAAACAAAAAATTTTTTTTTAGACCTGTGTTATCGAGATAGACTGGGAGGCTGAAGATAATATTGAATACGACGAAATTGTCTCTTCTGTCCTACATTGTATCATTTACTTCCTTAAAGGTTTTTAAAATTTTTCGGTTACTTCATTTCCATGTTTTTTGCTGACTACTCATTAAAAAAGTTGCTAATGTATAATTTACTAACAACTAAATTATAAAATTTGCCAAGCGCCCTTAGTTAATTGAATGATCAAAATCATTTTCTCTTATTTATAATTGTCCGAAGGTTATCTTACGAGACATAAAGGCATTCAGTTTTTGTTCTTGATTAATCTTTCATACAATATGCTTATATGATTTGTCTTACTCTGCAAATAATACATGTTTTAGCATTTTCGGTAGACAACATGCTAATTGCAGAAGCTACAGGGATTTTCACTATGTTTTCATTAGACAAAAGTTGTGTGACTCTAAGCACAACTTCCTAAAGTAGGAAGAACACTGGAAAAGGATGTGGCTTTCAAAGTGCAGTGGCACATAAAAAAAGATATTATCGCTATTGACCAGAAATAATGCTTACTTCTGGACATCACAAGATCGGATACTTTCCGGACATATCCCGTACGTGGTGGAAGTGACTTCATAGCGAATCCTACTATTTGTACTTTATAATATGGAATGCTATACCTTGTTCAAAATCTTCAAAAAATTCCTGCATATTATTAATTAATGAATTTATTTATACACTTGAATACACACAATTTGAAAAAGATACATATCTACATTTTTAGGAATATACGTAATTATAACATTGGGATACCGCAAGAACATCCTTGCCATATAAGATTGTGACATTAGGAGATATCATTAGAATATCTTGAGGTATTTTGTAATATTCCATGAAACTAACAAGTCGTTTTCTAAAATGGAACTATAGATAGCGCCTTGTGGCCTTGTTATATAAATGTGGTTTTCGGCTGGGAAGTCCATTCGGTAATAAGTATGTCGATGACTTGGAATGTGCAATTGGAAAGATTCAGCTGTTAAATGCTCGTCATTTCCTAACCGTATTTCAGCGTTTTTAGGAACATGATGAACAATATTTAAAGGATTTAAAGGATGTAAAGGTTTAAGAACTGAAATGAAATGACGTTTCGTTGCCGTTCTTATAAAAGCATAATAATTTCGAACATTATCCGCTTCCTTAGGTTGCATCCAATAGGGTACTTTGAAGTACAGCATGTCTCTGATGGTTCCTTGAAAAATAGAGCCATCTGCCATTTCTACAACAAGTTGGTCTGGAAGAATAACTGGAAATCCAGCTGCCCCTGATTTCGTAAAAAATAGTTTACATTCATGAAGTTTTTGTAGTAAGGCTGAGGAATCACATGTGGATCAAAAATCCAAATGTGGAGCAGTGTTTTTCTATGCTGTTAATTTATATATATAAATTTTGTTGTAATTGCAAATATATAGTGAAATATATAATGAACTATTTGCATGAACCATATAACAAATGATTTCCATATTTATACAAGAAAGACCACTCATTCACGTCTGGAATCACGATTCACATTTTATTCCTCTGCTTTATAACTAAAACTATTAACAATTAAACTAAAGTGATTGTTGCAGTATAATAGTGAAGCTCAAAAAAATTATTGTTTAAATCAAAATAACATTTGTTTCACACTATATCAAAGACAGAATTTGTTTGATTTAAATCAAATCTGTTTAAGTTTAACAATGGTGTGTTTGAATAAAATAAATTTTATTTGAATCAAACAAATTTTTGTTTAAATAGACAAAATATTTTATTGACCCTATATCAAATAAAGAATTTGCTTGATTCGAACAAACATTTTTCTGAGTGCAAGGGCCGTTATAAACTACGTTATTACAAAAATAGGGAAACAACAGGAAAATAAATTCTTTAAATAAAAATAATGTTGATACTGTGGTGAATTCATTATGAAAGGCCATAAATTTGTTAGATTTAAAGTCAGCATATATTTCATTTTCAATATAATAATTGAATTTTTAACCAAAGAAGAATACCTAAACAAAATGATTAAACTTTGAAATAAATAATTAAATTTTCAACATAAATAGATGCATTTTCAATTAAATACTCAAATTTTTAAACTAAAAACATTAACATTTAACCTAACACAGATCAATTTCCCACCCAAAAAGTTGAATTTACAATAAAAATATTCATTTTCAACCAAAAAAGATTACTTTTTTTAAATAAACGATGAATTTTCAATCCAGCACGACAAATTTCAAAGAAGACATTTAAATTTTTAACAAAAAAGATTACTTTACCAAAATAAATGAATTTTCAATAAAATAATGAACCTTTACAAAATAGTTGAATTTTTAACAAAATAGATTAATTTTTAATCTAAAACATGGATTTTCGACCAAGAACATTAATTTTCTACTAAAAGACAAATTTCCAACAAAAATGATGATTTTCAATCCAAAAAGTTAAATTTTCAGCAAAAGCGATTATATTTAACAAAGAAAGATTAATTTTCTACAATAAAAAATAAGTTTATATTCCTAGAGGGCAAATCTTTAGCAAAACAATTGAATTTTCGGAAAAAGATGATTTTAACAAAATAGCTATATTTTCAATTAAATTAAATAAACTTTTAAAAATTCAACCCTATAACAGAATAGCTAAATTCTTAACCTACAAACATGGATTTTTAACCAAAAGCTTTAATTTTATACAAAAATACGAATGAACAAATACATGATTATCTGACCAATTAGTTAAATTTAAATCTAAGAAGCAAAAGCTTCGAACAAACAATGCAATAATTAAATTTTAAGTTTAAAAAGTCATTTTGCTACGAAAACAAAAACAAATTATCAACTAGTTGAGTTCAAAGAAAAAATAAGAATTTTTAACTAAATAGTTGAATCCTCAACCAAACAGATACATTTTCAACCTGATATTTGAATCCTTAACCAAAAGCATGAATGTGTAACAGACAAGATGAATTTGCTACCCAAAAAATACATTTTTTACAAAATAGTTGAATTTTCAACCTATAAAGGATTAATTTTCAACAAAAAATAAAATAGTTAAATTTTCGATTAAAAGAAGTAATTTTTCACCAAGAAGATTAATTTTTTAATAAAAAAAACGAATTGCCAACAAAATATATGAATTTTTAACTGATTATCTACAAATATATTATATAAAATATAAAATATAAATTTCTAAAACAAAATTTTTTTCTTCAATCAAAAAGTTAATTTTTCTATCAAATTGTGGAATTTTCAAGCCAAAGATAGTTTTATAAAAAACAGCAAAAAAATAATTTTAATAAATAATAATAATAAAATAATTTAATAAAAAATTGTTGAATATTCAATTAAATATATAAATTTTTTTATCAAGAAAGTTCATTTCATTTTTAAGAAAACACCATTTTTCCAACAAATTAATTTTTAAGCTAGAAGAATAAATTATTCACAAAATGATTGAATTTTCAACCCGAAAATATGATTTTTTCAACAAAAATGTTAATTTTCTACCAAAAAGTTGAATGTTTCAAAAAATAGACTAATTTTTGATCATATATTTAAATTCAAACTGAAAGTAAAAATTTTTAACAGAACGTTAGTTTGAACTAAATAGTTTAATTTTCTATGAAACTGTTAAATCCTCAACCGAACCAGATTAATTTAGAACCAAAAAGTTGGGTTGGGTTTTAAACCAAAAATGCTGAGTTTTTAACCAAAAAGATTAATTTTTGTCTTAAAAAAGACGAATTTTTAAGAAAATATTTAAATTAAAAAGAATATCTGTTTTTAGTAGAAAAAATATCAAATTTCCATTACAAATGTTCAAATTTGAAGCAAAAATATGATTTTTTAAGAGTAAAGTTAATTTTTAACCGAATAGTACAGTTTTCTACAAAATTGTTGAATCCTCAACCAAATTATATTAATTTAGAATCAAAAAATGCGTTTTCAACCAAAAGAGATGATTTCACAACCAAAAAAATTAATTTTCGACCAAGAAAGACGAATGCTTGACAAAATACATAGATTTTCAACTTGAAAAGATTAATTTTGAATCAAAAATATCAATTTGAAATAAAGAGTGGTTAAACTTAAATGAAAAAATATAATTTTTAAATTAAAAAGGATGAAGACTTAACAAAATACATAAATTTTCACCAATAAAATATTGATTTCTAATAAGAAATATCAATTTTTAACAAAAAATGTTCAAATTCAAACCAAAAATATGAATTGTTAATAAAAAATTTAGTTTTCAACTAAACAGTGTAATCGTCTACCAAATCGTTAAATCCTCAATAGAACCAGATTAATTTAGAGCGAAAAACTTGAATTTTTAGCCAAAAAGGATTAATTTTTAACTTAGAAGATTAATTTTTGACCAAGAAAGACAAATGTTTAACAAAATGCATGAATTTTCAACAAACCAAACCAGATTAATTTAGAGCCAAACAGTTTAATTTTTAATCAAAAAGGATAAAATTTCAACTAGGAATATTATTTTTCGACCAAAAAAAAAAACAATGTTGAACAAAATACATGAATTTTCAACTAAAAAAGATGAATTTTTAATGAAAAAGATCAATTTGAAACCAAAAATGAAAAATTTACATTGTTATTTAAAAAAGTTAATTTTAAACTAAAAAAAAATTCTTAAGAAAATAGTTACATTATTACATGAAGAGATGAATTTAAGAAAATTATTAATCTTTAAGAAAAGAATTTTCAACAAAAAAATTTAACCCAAGAGATGAATTTTTAACCCAAAAGATTAATTTTATAAAAATAGAATAGTCAAGTTTTCAACGATGGGAATGAATCTTCAACCGAAAAAATGAATTTCTAACAAATTATTTTATTAACTTTAACCAAGTTGCTGAATTTCTAACACAAAAAAAAGTTGACTTTTTACCAAAATAGTTGCATTTTCAATAAAAAAATCGAATTTTTATGCTGAAACTTTCAACCAAACGAGATGAATTCTGAACCAAAAATGTAATAGTAGACTTTTCAACTAAAACTAGTTGCTTTTTCTTGTTCAGTTCTATTAATTTAGTTCGCAATTAAACAAAAAAATGAGAAAAAGAGGAAGCATAGTTTTTAGCGTGACCCTCCCCCTCCCTTGAATTAATAATGTAATTTATGGACAAATCCTCATGTAAATAGATCGACGATATCATTTTTTCATCATGACAAAAACAATTTAAACCTCAACAGCGGTATCGTTTGTTTTCAAAAATCAGTTTTTTTAGGATTATTCAAACTATTTTATGAAAAAAAGATTATTATATCAATTTTTTAATTAATAAAATATATGGCATATCATCCATAAACTACGTAACTAATTTTAGGGGGGAGGGGATCACGACTAAATTTACATTTGGTAATATATTTGCGACTTTTGTGAAAGATGTCCCTGCAACGGTACATTTCAATAATAACTTAGTAAATTTGGAAATTACAGTCGAACTTGAATTCTTGACCCCCGAATTGGTGTCTTCCAGGAATTGACGCCGCGCTGCAGACTAGGGTGAGAGGAGTTGTGGGGCTGAAAGGGGAGGTCGTTCAAAGTCAGTCAAGCGTAAAAAAACAGGAGCGTAGCAATAAAGCGCTTTACCTCAACAACCTAGCTGGGTAACTGCATCACGATGTTGCGTCACACTTGAATTTCAAGCGGAAATAACACACACGTTTGCATAGCGAATAAGCACGATAGCAGGATCGCATCGACTAACAGTGGGGCTCTGATGCTTAAAGCCAGCCGAAGCCGATCGGGCCAATCATATTATTTCGTGTCATGATCCAACAAACTAATTTCGTGTGATGGAATGTGCCTGTGTAGTACCTCTTTGATCGCGACAACTGCGCCACCGGACACGCCAACTCTTGTGTATTTTGAAGTTATTGTTGTTATTAAAGCAATTTTAATGAAGAAGAGTAGTGAGCATTTAATCATTTTAATTAAAAATGTTATACTACTGTTTAAAATAAATTATTTGCGCTAAGATTTCTTGTTAATACTAAATTCAAATTCAAATTTCTTTTAAATATGTAGTTCCCAATTGTTGGCGCTGTCGTAGCTACCCAAACTATTTTCCCTCTACGACCCAACAGGGATATTCGAAACGATCGCTTTGCAATATTTTTCTATTGAATTGGATAGACATAACAACAGATTAACATAACTCATAATTCATGCAAGGATATAAAAGATTCCTTGGCTTCAGACGAGTCGATTGACCTATAATATTAATGAATTTTATCAAAGAGTAAGGAAGTTATGGTCATTTATATTATATTGAAAATCGATTTTCATAGTAAAAAATTTCTCATTCTCATAATTTAAAGTTGATGTGAAAATAGAGAAGATGTGTTGATTTAAGACGAATCGATTGACCTATTATGTTGATACATTTTATTAAAGAGTAAGAAAGCTATGGTGATGCATAGAATTTGAAAATACGGTTTTTTATGGTAAAACATTTTTCATTAACAAAATTCAACATTGATGCAAATATATAAAAGATTCCTCAGCTTAAGACAAATCGATTGACCTATAATATTAATATATTTTATTGAAGAATAAGAAAGTTATAGTCATTTATATTATTTGAAAAATCGATTTTCATTGTAATTTGATGTTGGTGTAAGAATAGAAAAGATTTGTTGATTTAAGTCGAATAAATTGACCCATTATGTTGATACATTTTATAGAAGAGTAAGAAAGATATGGTAATGCATAAAATTTGAAAACACGGTTTTTTGTAGTAAAATTTTTTTCAATAAAATTAATTCAAAATTGATGCAATAACGAAAAAGATTCCTTGATTCTAGGCAAATCGATTTCATTATAATATTAATACACTTTATCAAAGAGTAAGAAAGTTATGCTCATTCGTAATACTTGAAACCTCTGTTGTGAACAGAAAAACTTTTTCATCAACATGATTTAAAGTTGATGCATAAATAGACAAGTCTTCTTCATCATAAATTTTTTAATAAAATAATTTTGACAATTTTTGTAGAATATCATAAAGCTGGGAAAGAAATAGGGTGCGACAGAATTTTCCCCTTCCCTTCTCCAGCTCGGAAAATTGCAATTCCAAATACAACATTTTTTGTCTGATTTGTCATTGTATTAAAAATTTTTTTTGATTATTCTGTAAATTTGTATTTTTGTAAATTTCTATTTTTAAATTAATCAAAATGAAAAATTAAGTTTGTCTATTATTTAAAAAAATCACTAATGCTTCCTCTATGAGAAAGCAAATACATTTGCTAACATGAAGCAAAGTGCTCGTGAAATTAGTAACATAAATAAAGTGGAAACGCTCGAAATTAAATTCACAGCTAGTTTTGGTTCAATACAAATGGTAGAAAATTCTTTTTGTTGTTGAAAATTAGTTTTTTAAATTAAACATGTAACTATTTTATTATTAGTTTGATTTTTTTTTTGAAAATTTAACTACCTGGTTGAAATTTGAACTATTTTGTTGAAAAACAACTTTTTTGTTTAAGATTCATCATTATAGTTGAAAATTCATCTCTAGAGTTAGAAGATTCACTCAGCATATAACTTTTCTATTATTGATTGAAAATTTATATTTTTTAATGAAAGTTGATTTTCTTAATTCGAAAATTCAACTATCTGGTTAAATATTAATCTTCTTGGTGAAAATTCAACTATTTTGTTACAAAATTCAACGATATGGTAAAAATTAAAACTATTTATTTAAAAAATTAAATACTTGGTACGAGACTAACTTTTTGTTAAAAATCCATAGTGTCAGATAGGAAATTTACCTTTTTTTGTAAAATTTAAGTATTTTGTAAAAATTTGACCTTCTGGGTATAAAAGTAATTTTTTTTAAACTTAGGTTTTTGGATGCGGATTTAACTACTCAGTTAAAAACTCGTATTTTTTCGTCCAATTAAACCGTCAGACAATTCTCTTTTTTTTTGTTAAAAATAAGTTGTTTAAACTGAGAATGTAACCATTTCATTTTTGTTTGAAAAATTAATTTTTTTGAAAATTGATCTATTAGTTTTAAAATTCAACTATTATTAGGCGTAAAATTGAACTATTCAGTTTTGGGTGGAAAATTTAATTCTTTTTTGAAAAATTGATGTATTTTGTTAAAAATTCGTCTTTTTAGGCATAAAATAAATCTTATTTTTTCAAATTCATCTCTTTGGCTGTGGATTTACCTATTTTGTTACAAATTCGTCTTTTTTGGTCCAAATAAAGTGAAACAAAATTTTTCTCTTTTTAATTAACTTTTTAACTAAAAATTTTACTATTCTATTTTTGTTTAAAAATTCTATTTATTTTGAAAATTTAACTATTTGGTTGAGAATTCAACTATTATTTGGCATAACATTCAGCTATCTGGTTTTAGGTAGAAAATTTAATTGTTTTGCGGAAAATTAGTGTATTTTGTGGAAAATTCGACTGAACATGTAACTATTCTATTATTGGTTGGATTTTTTTTTCTGAAAATTCAACTACCTGGTGAAAAGTTGCACTATTTTGTAAGAAATAATTTTTTTGGTGAAGAATCATCATTTTAGTTAAAATTTATCTGTAGAATTAAAAGTTTAGTTGAAAATATAACTATTCCATTATTGATTAAAATTCTATATTTTTAATTATAAATGGAACTTCTCTATTTAAAAATTCAAATATTTGGTTAAAGATTGAATTATATGGTTATCGTTAAAACTATTCATTTGAAAAATTAACTACTTGGTAAAAGATTAACTTTTTGTTGAAAATCCATAGTGTCAGGTAAAAAATTCAACTTTTTACATTCTCATCCTATAATAAAAAGGTATTAGATTTGTGTAAAATTCCCCCCCCCTCCTCTCGTTTTTGTCAAATGGCCACGTTGTGAGACCCCCTGAATCCAAAAAACAGTTTTTTATTGAAAATGCATGTATGCATGTATGTATGGATATATGTATGTAGGTCTGTGGAATTTTAGCTTGTTAGCACGATAACTTTCGAAAAAATGAACAGATTGGATTGGCCTTTCGTATACTTTTTCAGTGTCTCAAATTAAAATTCAATTTTTTTAGCCAGACATTTTGGAGAAAAAGTAAAAAAGTGAGCACATTTTAAATATTTCGGAAACCATTTTTTGTTTTAATTTGAAAATTCTATATACGGTCATAAATAGTAATCAAAAAGACAAACAATTTATTTCAATGACTTTTTTTAATAAAAAAAAAATTACCGGAGTTATAGCATTTTCTAAATTCAAAAAAAAAGAAATTAACATTATATGCCAAACAACGCACGTTATAAAGAAATATCGAAAAAAGAAAAACGTTCCATTTCGAACGCCCTACAAGACTATCACATCAACTTTTTGCATTTTTTCGAGAAATCGAAAATTCAAATGTTGACGGCACAAAAAATAAGTAAAAATGAAAAATTCCATTTTGCAGTCAAATATACAAGAAATAAAATAGATTAGATGTTAAAAATTGTGTATTTGGAAAGGTCTACAAATTTGTTACAATTCACTTTTTGATACGATGCGTGGTTTTTATTTTATTTGTAAAAAACTGCTTTAAAAAAAAAATTGAATTTTTAGACAAAGGACTCAAAATACGAAAAAATACATAGACAAAATTTGTTCAATTAAAAAAGAACTACAAATTTTTCATTATTTATTTATTTATTGAGAGGATGCGTAGTTTTGGTTTTAACAACAAAAAATTACATTTACAATGAGAAAAAATTTTTTGAAAAACGGTAAAAGATACTACAAAATGAATAAACAAAACGTGTGCGTTCAAAAAAGATTTACAAATCTTTTAGCGATCACTTTTTGATAGGATGCAGTGTTTTTTTTTTTGTTGAGGATTAAAGTATTTTGTTCAACATTCTTTTTAGGTGGAATTCAGCTGGCTTTAGCTTAAAATTAAAGTTTTTTTTGTTTAAAATATCAACTATTATATTTTATTTGCGAATTCATCTTTATTGGTTGGAACTTCAACTACTTAGTAATAAGTGAAACTAATTTGTTGGAACTAAATCTTTTTTCTTATGGTCTATCATTTTATTTAAAAATTTTATTTTTTAAACGTAACTATTTTGTTTGAATTTTTTTGTTTGAAATTAATTTTTTTAATCGAAAATTTAATTATTCCATGCTTTTTTGAAAATTCATCCTCTGCAGTTTAAACTTTAATTATTTCATTGAACATTCCTCTATTTTGTTAAAAATTAAACTGTTTTGGTATAAAATTAATATTGTTTAATAAAAATTAATTTCTTTGGTTAAAAATTTCTTTAAAATTTTAAATATTTGTTTCATAATTCTGAAACTTTTATTAGAATTTAATATTTTTGGGTAAAAAAAAAATTTTTAAACATATACAAATTTATTAATTTCTATATAAAGAATATATAACACAGAACGCTAAGCGCGCAAGCAATATATTTTGAAGCGCAACGCGCGACAACTAAATCGCGCGCTTGAACTTTTTTGTTTTTATTATACGGTGCACAGAACCAAGCGTAAAGCGCGAGGCTTAAATCACTTTTAAATCAAATATCGAGCGCGAAGCGCGAGTGTCCGGGTGAGAATGTGTTCCTTAAGGTCGATGAGAACCTTAAGTAAATTAGTTCTCCTCTTAATATAAAACTAAAGTAATTAAACCAAAAGCATGTAACAGCGATGAAGCTTACAAAGCGAGCATTAGCCCGCGAGGCGCGCAAAAGCAATTGTATATAACAGAGAGTGTAAATATAATTCTAAAAATTTGTAGATATAATTAAGGCCGATAAACTTGTAAGTAAATAAAGTTGTTTTTCAATCAAATTCAAAAACCAATTTTACAAGCACTTTAATCGTAGAGGTTTTAATAATTTCATAATATTTGCAAGTAAACTTCTTATATCTATCTAAGCCTAGCACGATATGCGAAAACTGAGAATATCCGAGCGCGAAGCGCGAGGCAAAAAGTACTCGAGCGCGTAGCGCGAGGTACATGCAATACTGAGCACGAAGCGCGAGGTTTACATTTTATCGAGCGCGAAGCGGGATATATAAGAGTCGCGCGCTCTAGGCGTGCTCAAACTTGCAAGCAAAGTGAGCCGCGCACGAAGCGCGCGATGAGAATGTACCCGCTAAGCGGGCAGATTTTTTAATATAATTTGTGTATTTTCTTGAAAATTAGTCTTTTTGGGTATAAAATGAATTACTTTTTAATTTATCTTTTTGGCTTTGGATTAAACTATTTAGTTAAAAACTCGTCTTTTCTTGATCTAATTAAACTGGTAGAAAATTCTTCTTTTTTTTGTTAAAAATAATTTTTTAAACTGAAAATGTTACTAATTCTTTTTTGTTTCAGATTTATTTATTTGTTTATTTTAAAAATTCAACTATTTGGTTAAAAATTCGACTATTATTTGGAATAAAATTCAACTATTTGGTTTTGGGTGAAAAATTCAATTGTTTTGTAAAAAATTATTGTATTTTATTAAAAATTAGTCTTTTTGGATATAAGATAAATCTTTTTGTTCAAACATTTATCTTTTGTGCTGTGAATTTAACTATTTTGTTACAAATTCGTCTTTTTTAGTCCAATTGAAATGGAAGAAAATTTTTCTGTTTCTTAATTCATTTTTCTAACTGTAAACGTTACTATTTCATTTTTGTTTGAAAATTTCATTTATTTTCAAAATTTAACCATTATTTAGCACAAAATTTAACTATTTGGTTTTAGGTGAAAAATTCAGTTAATTTGTGGAAAATTATTGTATTTTGTTGAAAATTCGTCTTTTTGGGTATAAAATGAATCTTCTTCTTTTTATCTTTTTGGTTGTCCATTAAACTATTTTGTTACAAACCCATCTTTTTTGGTTCAATCAAACTGTTGGGAAATTTTTTTTTTTTTAATTAATTTTTTAAACCATAAATGTCACTATTCATTTTTTTGTTAAAAATTCGTCCTTTTGAGAAAAAAATTAATCTTAATCTCTCTTGAAAAAAATTGCATCATTAGTGAAAATTTATATTTGTAGGTTTAAAATTCATCTAATTTTTTAAGTCATTTTTTTCAGTCGGAAATTTGACTGTTTCATTCAAAATTCTTATTTTTGGATAGAAAATTCGTACGTTCACACATGAAATAAAAAATATTAAATCTTTCGCTGAGAATCCATTTTTTTGTTTGAGAACTAAATTATACTTGGTTAAAAATTCAACCATTTTCTTAAAATGTAATTATTTCTTTAGTCTGCTTTGTGCTCAAAAATTTTACTTACTATAGAACAACTCATTGAAAACAGAAAAAAACGCAGAATAAACGTGAAACCCGTGTATAGCAAACGACTTCGTTACTTTTTATTGGGAAGGGGGTGCTTAAAGGAAAAAAAAAAGATTATCAACAAGGGGAGATGAATAATAAAAAAAAACAAAAATTGGTAACGTAGTTTATGGATAACTCCTATGTACTAC
>JAUELO010460252.1:0-12520 GCA_032357855.1 Amphibolips quercusostensackenii
CTCACCCTCTAGAAGCGTCTCAGACAAGGCCTTAACGAGGTTCTCTGTTTGTTAACGAAAAAGATGCCAGCCAAGAGACGAGATAATTAATCAATGGAAGTCAGGACGAGCCAGAAAATGAGACGCATTAAGTTCACCAAAAAGTGGGACGTGGTCCGAAAAATAAAAATTACTCCCTAATTTAAATGATGCAATCAGAATTAGACCAGGTATGTAGAAAACCAAATCGAGATTATTGGTCAGGCAGCCAAGATCCGGGAGAACAGTGGGCTCGGGGTCGTTTAGAGAAAATAATCCAGCGTTCAAGTCCCCAGAGAGCAGCGCGTTCACATAATTGCTAACAAAATTGAGTAGGCCAATCCAGGTCTCATATTTAACCCTTGCCTCGGAAGGCGCATACAATGCAGCCACAGTAATCCTACCTACCGAGGAGGAGAGTGAAAACAACAGCATTGACGACATTCGATGACATTTATCTTATCGATCACAAATTCGTTTTTAACAAAAATAAAAACACCTCACCCACAGGACCATAATGTCGATGCTTCCGATACATCAGATATCCAGAAATCTCAGAACTCAGGTCTCTAGTGCGCCAGGACTATGTGACGCAAAGGGCATCTAGGTCATTCTGATATAATACGGACTCAATTGCATCCCTCTTGACACAATCACTGTGCGCATTCAAATTTGCAAACTTAATGTACTTGCACTTATTATTCATGTTAAACTGAGTAACCTAATAAGCTATCCAAAATAAAATTTAAAAAAATATGCGTGTAAAAAAATTCTAGATCAAAACTACACTGCACTACCAAGCTACTTTAAAAATATTTATCATAAACAGTTGACGCTTGGTATAATTGGAAAAATAATGCAACTTTTTGCGTCAGATACTAGCACATACACGGAAACAAATGAGTTGTTGAAATTTTGAATGACTGAGTCAACCACTCTAGGATAGGGCTAAACGTATGTCATAAATTGGAAGTATCGTCGCTAGAAACTTTGATATATATTTAAAAAGTAGAAAGAATTGTAGAAAGTGTAAAAGACTTTTAATGAAAATATGAAAACCAGAGGAATAGAGTTCTTAAAACACTCATACACTAATGCTTCGAAGCCAGTCAATGAAATTTTGATTGACTGTTCCATCATTAAAATTTGATAGAGTGAGTCAATGAAACTTTCGATAACTCCTAGTGAGTTTTTTTTAAGACAGTGTTGACAAATTGAAAAAAATTATTTCGAGGTTTTATTTTATAATATTGTTGTTATTTACGTAAACTTACACGCTTAAGTTATATTTATTTTTACACAGCCACACGAACATTGCACATAATTACATATATTATCGTACGCTTTTTACCCTATGAAAAATCGCAAGAAAATCTGCGGTGAGATTCGAACTGCCTAACACCTATGTCTATAATCCATCCAACGGAATTTATCTTTAACAAGTAAACTCCACGGCTAACCTACCACATGGAATATTTTACACAAATCTCAGTAAAGAGACAATGCACGACACTGCAGGTCCGTATGAAAAATACCTGGTCCCCGTTTCAACGCATGAAAATTAAATTTTATGAAATAAAAGCCCTTTTTATGTTGAACGCTTTAAACTTTTATTAACACTTGTGATTTTAAATTAGCCAATTCTGAACTATTTGAATATTAGCGTAATATATTATTTTCAGGTTATCAATTTAAAAAAGTCGGTGACAGTTGGCGCACCGAACTTAGGCCACGAAAGTCAGCTAAATTTAAACTTTAAACGTTATAATTTTAATTCTTCTTTTCAAACAATTTTTTATTTGTAAGTACAATTGTTGAATTTTTTAAGTTTAAGAGATATTTACAAGTTTTGAAAGGATTTAAACATAATTTGAAACTTCAAAAATTTTTAAAAATTATCCAAACAAAATACAGAATATTAAAGATTTCAAAATGAAATACTGAAGCTTTTTGAGAATTATGAAAGGTTTTAAGATAGTAAACATTCTTTTCAAAATTCTTAATAACTTTTTATTCTGAAAATTTAATTTAAACAGAACATTAAAAAAGATTTCACAAGACACCCAATATTGTCAAAAAATAATTTTAAACTTTTCAAGTAATTTTTTTATATTTTGTAAGGATTAAATAAGAGTTTAAAAAAAATAGAATAGTTAAATAAAATTCTTAAAACTTTTAAAAGAATTTTAGAAATAGTTAAAAATTTGAAAAGAGTCTAAACAATTAAAAACAAAAAATAGATTTTTTTAACATTTTGAAATAAAATTTTGAATGTGTGTTAGAATTTTGAGAAAATTCAAGATAATACAACGTTTTTTCTAAAATTCCTGGAAAAATTTGAAATGACTTTTAATTTTGAAGAATTAATTTTAACAGGTTATTAAAAAAGATTTCAAAAGTCATCAAAATTGTCAAAAAATAATTAGAAACGTTTTTTTTGTAGTTTCCCAGCATTTATTAAAAGTTTTAGAGAAAATTAGAATTATTTTAAACAGTTCTTAGAATTGTTGAACGAATTTCAAAAATAATTAAAGATTGGAGAACATTTCAAATAATTAAAAACCAGAAGTACATTTTTTTAAATTTTGAAATAAAATTTTGAATCTGTTTCAGAATTTTGAGAAGATTTAAGATAATACAACATTCTTCTTTAAATTCCTGAGAAAATTTAAAATGACTTTTCATTTTTTTTAAATTAATTTTGACAGATTATTAAAAAAAATATCAAAAGACATTTAAAATTGTCAGAAAGTAATTTATAACATTAAAAGTGATTTTTTTTAATTTCCAATAATTTAATAGAAGTCCCAGAAAAAATTAAAATTATTTTTTAAAAATACTTAGAACTTTTGAAACAGTTTCAAAAATAATAAAAAAATTTTGAACATTTTGAATCAATTAAAACAACATGTAGATTTTTTAATATTTCAAAATAAAATTTTAAACCTGTCTTAGAATTTTAAGAGGTTTCAAGATAATACAACGTTTTTATTAGAATTCCTGCGAAAATTCAACATAACTTTTCACTTTGAAAAAATTTCTTTAAAAAGATAAAAAAAAAAGATTTCAGGGAAAATTCAAGATGATTTTTCATTCTCAAAAATAACTTTCAACACATTATTTGCAAAAATTTGCAAAGATATCCAAAATTGTAAAAAAACAATAATTTAAGGAATGCCACAGAGTTTTAAAGTATTTCAAAGAATTTTTCAATATTTGCAGGATTTTATAGATCCTCAAATTATTTTAAAGAATTTACGAAATTTTGGAAAATTTTGAGTTTTTTGACCAATTAGGAAAAATTTCGAAAAATTAAGAAAATTTCAAAGGATTCCAAAAACATTTTGAAGATTTCTACGATGATTTCAAACTCGATTTAAAGATATTTTATTTTTAAAAAACTTTATAGAATTAATAAAATTTCAAAGAATTTCTAATGATTTCAAACATTTCAAGGAATTTTAAGTTTTTGCAAGAAATTTAACAAGATTTATAGGATTTCAAGAGATTTCAATGGTACTCTTTTTTAGATAACTTTAATGAATAAGTTTAGTCTATCTCATATTAAAGGGATTTTACATAAACTCTTTTATTTTAGTAAATTTTTATGATTTCCAAAAATTGCAATGGAACCCAAGAGATTAAAAAATGCAAGAAAGTCCGAAAATTTTGAGTGTTTTAAAGAGTTTCACAATATATAATGAATTTTATAGAGATAAAGAAAATTTCAAAGTATTCCAAAGAATTTTTAATATGTTTTCGAAGATATTGAACTAGATTTTAAGCTATTTCTAGAAAACTTTAGAAAATAAATCAAATTCCAAAAAATTCCTAGCGGTTCCAAACATTTCAAGGAATTTTAAAGTAATGCAAGAAATTACACTAAATATAAAGGGGTTCTAGAGATTGCAATGGTTATCTTTTTTCGAGAACTTTAATGAATGCGAGTTTAGTTTATCTTATATTAAAGGGATTTAAAGAAAACAATTTAATCGTCATGGATTGTTAAGATTTCAAAAATTTCAATGGATCCCAAGAGATTTACGAAAATTTAAGAAATGTCAAAGAATTTTGTAGAATTTTAAGGAATTCGACAATATTTCAAGGATTTTATAGGCCCTCAAATTATTTCAGAAGATTAACGTAATTTTAAAACATTTTAAGATATTTTAAAAGATTAAGAGAGTTCCAAAGGATTCCAAAGAATTTCGAAAGTTTTTTCAAAGATTTTGAACTTAATTCTAAGGTATATTTAGAGAACTTTAAAAAAATTAATAAAATTTTAAGGAATTCCAAGCAAGGGTTTCTGAGGAAATTTCACAAGATTTAAAAGATTTTCAGCGATTTCAACCGTTATTTTTTTAGAAAACTCAAGTGAAAAAGATTAGTTTAAATTATATAAGAGAGATTTTTGATTATTTTTACTTTCATTTTAATGGACTTTTATGATTTACAAAAACTTCAATGTGTTTTAAGAAATTAAAAAATTTTGAGGAATGTTGAAGAATTTAGTAGAAATTTAAAGAATTTTAGAAGATTTAAGGGATTTTGTAGAATCTTTAATTATTTTAATGAATTTACGGGTTTTTTAAACCACTTTTATTTATTATAACAAATTTTAAAGAATTTAAAAAAGATTAACAAAATTTCAAGGTATTTAAAAAGATTGTATAGAATTTCCAAAGATTTTAAGCAATTTTACCAAATTTAATGAATTTTATAGCATTTAAAATTATCCCAAAGGATTAAAAAAATTTTTAAGTATTTTAAAGGCTTAAAGCTATTTTAACAAATCCTAGAGAATTTTAAAAGCTTTGAAAAATTTCAAGGGATTTTAAAGGATTTCCTGAAAACTTTACAAAATAAATTTAATGAAATATCAAGTGATTTTAAGGTATTTTAAAGAATTTTACAATACTTAAAGGATTCTATTGAATCTCTAAGGATTTGAAAGATTTCTAAGAATTTCCATGGTTTTTTTAAAGAACTTAATTAAATAAGTTTATTCGAATTTATATTAAGATATTTTAAGTAATTCCTACTTATTTGAATGAATTTGTATGATTGCGAAAGGTTTCAATTGGTTTTAAGAGAAGTCAACCAATTTCTAGAGAACTTTGGAAAATGAATAAAATTTCACCAAATTCTATTAAATTTCCAAGGATTTCAAAGTTTTCGAGGGATTTCCAATATTTCTAGAGATTTAAACGGTTTTTTTTAACTTTTATGAATAAATTTAATTTGATTTAAATTCAAGGGATTGAAATATATTTCTACATATTTCAACGTCTTCAAAGGATATATAAAGGAGTTAAAAAACTATCAAATGATTTTAAAGATTTTAAGTTGTTTAAAAAAATTGAAAAGAATTTCAAGACATTTCAGAAATGCTAAGAGATGTAAGGGAATTTCGTAGGATTTTCAAAAATTTTAAAGAATCTAAAAATATTTCCGAACGAATCAAGGGATTTCAATGAAATTTCAAACGATTTTAAAGATATTAAATAAATTTTTATTTTAAATTCTGCCTGACCTATAATCGTTTTTTATATAATGATTTTTTGTAATGAATCTCCTATAATCACGAAAGAATTGTTGCAAATTCATTACAGGAAAATCGTTACAGCCCTATATTGATTTTCCTATAACAGTTTTTCTCAAGGGCAGTTCGCAATTTTCCATGAAAGTCTGTTTCGTTCCTTTCGTCGATCTCAGTTCTTTGTATTATTTAATTTGTTTTTCGTGAGTTTTTTTTTCTAAATAATGAATATTATTATTAACAATATAACAGCAGCTTAATATTATAACTCTAAATTCCTTATTTTCTTACTGTTCGTGCAAGATGTAAAGAGATGAAACTCGCAAACAGGAAGGAGGAAAATTGTCACGTGTAAGTGGCAAAGTGGTATTGTACCGGTGTACAATTGTGAATATTTATCGCATAAGATAACAAAGGAATGATTTAGGTCTGTAATTTCCTAGTTTTAATTACTGTTATTATATTTTCTTTCTTTCTGGCCGCAGTAATCGTAAGTTCCGAGTTTAAAACGCAAAAATGAATTATTTCTTTCATTAAAACGCAATAATAATATATTTCGAGGAAACTATCGACAGTTCTCGATCTATGAAGCATATCAATTTTTTATATAAAATTATTGCAAATTGATACCAAAATTCGTTTTGTAACTACCGCGATTAAGCAGAAAACTTGGAAAATTGATCAAGTTTTAGATCAAAAAAGGCGCTTCTTTGTTTTATCTATTAGTGTTTCATGAATTCACTCGATCGATACGAAAATATTTTTTTTGTAATCAAAGAAAATTTTTGTTTCAGATAATGAAGTAAAATCTTTATTTAGTGCCGGTGTGCTATGATCTTTAGCAGTTAGAAAAGTCAATTAATTCAAAATTTTATGGATTTCAAACTATAATTTAGGCGTGAAAGAATTCGCACATTGCGTTCATCATTTATCGTGATTAGAAAGTATATAATACCAATTTATTTTAGTTTTTTTTTGTTACCATTTTATTTCTTATAAATAAAATAATATTTTTGGATGAAACGCAACAAATAGATATGTTAAAAGAGAATTCACTTTGATTATAATGTGCGGTTGAAAATAAAAATATGAGCAAAAGAAAATCCAGTGTTATCTGAATGGCTTTTAGAAATAATTAATTTTAAAAAACACTCTGAATTTCTTTCTTTCGAATTAGATGCAGTAATTAAAATAATTAAAAACTGCAACGAAAGTGAAAATGTAAGGAAACAGTAGTGAGGTAAAATGCCCAATACTTTGACTGGATTAGTATAAGTATTTCTAGCACTATTGTTAATAGCATACTAGAATTTTCTATAAATTTTTTACATGATTTGATATAAACGAATAAGTTGAAATTTTACCTCAAGCCCCATAAGACCGAGGTAATTTTCTTTCCTTTTTTATGTTTTTGATAATTGCATAAATACAATGACAATTAAGTAGTGGTATTATTTTCTAATTCTCATATAAATTAACAATATATCCATTACAATATTATGCCAAATAATTTTTTAATCCAAGATTAGTTGTCCAATTATACCTTCGATAATCGCGGTAGCTGAACAAGCACGGCATTGGTGTCCAACTTTAGCTCATAGGCACTGATATATCAAGGTGGTAAGTAAATGGACACATGTTTTGACCAATTTGTTTATATAATTTTCATTAGAAAATTGTCGTAAAAAGTTCTTTATTGTGACAGTATTGTAAAATTATTATCAATATAAACTTATTTGAGGGTAAAACGTCTAAGGAAAAAACTTGTTCACCTTTTTACAACTTAACCTCAAAATCAACAATCTTAGTTTCTGGTATAGAGACTAAGAAAAAACGTGCTCGTAAATAAACAGTTAAAAAAAAAGCTGTTGGCTGAGGAACTGTCGTGAAATTTTTCAAAGAATTATTTGAAATAGAAAGTCTTTAATGTTCTATTTTGAACATTTTAAATCGTTGAATTCGAGATCTTAATTCAAAACTTAAAAAGCTTTTCAAAGTTTTCAAAAAAAAATCTGGAAGATTTTAAGGCAATTTTTAATTTCTCAGAACTTTTTAAAGATTTTAGAAAAAATTCGAATATTTTAAGAAAATATTTCAGAGTTTTGAAAGTATTTAAAAAATAATTAAAAATTTAAGAAGATTAAAAAAAATGTTGAAGAAAATGTACATTTTTTAAATAAAATTTTTAAATTGTCTATTCTGTAAGGTTTGAAGATAATAACAAAATTTAAGATTCCTACGCAAATTAAAAATTATTTTTTAATTTTAAAAAAATAATTCTAAGATAATATGTAGAAAGATTTCAAAACAAAAACAAATTTTGTACAAAGAACAACTAAATAATTATCAATTTGTAACGACTTAAAAAAAAAGTTATTTAGCTTCTAATTTAAAAAGAGTTCAGTTCAAAATAAAATTGCTTAAAATAATATAATTTTAAAAAACTACATATTTATTGCTTCATTCTTTAATTTAGAGCAATAAAATGTATATATTAAAACAAAAATACAATTAAAATAAATATATCTTCAAATTGGTCGGGGAAAAAATGTGGTGAAGTCCAAGCCGGGAATTTCAAATTTGCCTGATCGCTGGACACCTTGGTTCTAAAACATTTTCTGCAAGTGTGTTTTTCTCCCAGTTTTTTAAAAAATTCCCCTTTTCCGCGTCTTTCTTCGCTCAAATGCGAACGGAATTAATAGATCCCCATAAGAAAATCCAAACTTTTTTGGTTAAAAGTTAATTTTTTTTAGTTGAAAAGTCTACTATTATATTTTTGGTTGAGAATTTCTTTTTAATTCAACTATTTTGTTAAAGTCATCATTTCTGGAAAGAATTTAGCTGTTCTTTTAACATTTGTCTTTCTTTGGTAAATAAGTAATTTTTGCTGTTAAAAATTTATCTTTCTTAGTTGAAAATGAAATTTTTGTTGAAAAGTCGACTGCCTTGAAACAATGTGTCTTTTTGGTTTGAAAATTAAACTATTTGGTCGAAAATGCAACTGTTTTTGGTTAAAGTTTAATCACTTTTTTCCAATTCGAACATTTGATTGAAAATAAAAATTCGTGTCTTTTGTGTGAAAGTTTAACTACTTTAGTCCATTTACAATGTTTTGGTTAAAAATTAATACTTTTTTGTTTTGTTTGATAATTCAACTACGTATTTGGTTAAAAACTCATCTTTCTTGGCTACAAATTGAACTGTTTTGTTGGTCATTCGACTTTTTGGATAGAAAACTTTTTTTTTCAATTCGTCCCTTTGAATAAAAGTTAATTTTTTTGGGTAAAACAAAATTTTTATCGTTAACAATTTATCTTTCTTAGTTAAAAAAGGAACTGTTCTTGGTTGAAGTTTAGTCATTTTGATTTAAAAATTCATCTTTATACGTTGAAAATCTAACTATGTGATTAATAATTCGACTATTTTGCAAACATTCGTCTTTTTTGTTCAAAAGTTTAACGATTTGTTTGTAAGTGCAACAGTTTATCTCAAAATTATTTTTTTTCTTTCTAGTAGAAAATTCACTTTTTTTGTGAAAAATTTGTCTTTCTTATGAGTATTCATAATATTATAAGATTATAAATATTAAGTTATTAATTTTGCGTGTAAGTGCATTATTTCTGTAAAAGAATATTGAAATTTAATAAAACAATCAAATGAAAGAATTTACCATTTATCACTTTGAATACTCTTATTCAATCGCTATGTACTTATTATTATCATAATTTATCTAATAGAAATCGCGTATGACACTATTGCCCAAATATTGGTTTCAAACGTGTCCACGTATTACAACATTGTCCAACTTATTTTTCCAAAAGTGTCCAAGTACTGCGCCAATCGAAAATAGCTGTCCAACTACTCCGGTATATTAACATGTTTTAAAATTCAATTTTTTTAGTGTTTAAGAGCTCTCTTAAAATCATTTCTTTTAAATAAGCTGCTCAAAATAAGCAAAATCATATGTTAGAATCAAAAAATAGTAAAGTAACTTAATTTCGGCTTTAAAACGTCAACGTTAAATATTGTTTCAAAAAATCTGTCCATGTACTGGGCATTCTACCTTATAATTATAGCGGCCGAAAAACCTAATTTCCTCAATTTCCTGATTTTCCCCACAGAGAAATTCATTTTAAGAAATGAAAAAAGTGACTAAAAGTGACAATCATTTCTAACCTAAAAAGTGACTAAAACTAACTAATGTGCATTATTAATGCGACTAATTTTCTGTTAAATTAAAAAGAATTCCAAGGAATTCGATTGATCAGAAGATTTAACAAAATTCAAGTTAATTTCAAAATATTTCAAATAAATTGAAGAAAATTTAAAAAATTCAATTGATTTCACTTTAACTAAAGTAAAAGAAATTGAGGAAAATAAAAAAAACTCGATAAAAATGATAAAAATTTCAGAGAGTTTTAAAAACAAATAAAAAACATGACACATTTATTGAATTCAGTATGTTTAAAAAAAGTTTTTAAAAAATCGAGAAGATTCAAAAGGACTTGATAAAATGTCCAACAATTCAAAGTCAATAAAAAAACTTTAAGATGAATCAGACAAAAAAAATCCATTGAATTTAGTAGAATTGACTGAATTTAGAAAAATTTACATGAAGTCAAGAAATTCAAGAAAATTCTAAAGAATTCAACAGAATTCAGGATGAATTTTTAATGACTAAATGAATTGTGAAAATATTTGAAAATTTTTGCAAATCTTTACAACCCCGTAGGGTATTAAGTAATTAAAATATAATCAAATTCCGTGAAGTTCTATGAAACTTTATGATATTTCCCGAAATTTGGGCAAAATTTTGTTAAGATATTTTAAATATTTTAAAACATTATAGATCCTGTGAAATCATTTTAATTTTCCAAAGTACTAGAGAATATCGTAAAACCCAAGAAAATTTTTTTTAATCCTTTTAAATCATTCAAATCCTTGAAAAAATTTAAGTCTCTTAAATCTATGGAAGCTTTGTAATCTTTTAAAATATCTTAAAATATTCTGAATCCTTTAAAATCATTTTTAATCTTTTGAAATCTGTTAAAACTTTTAAAAGCACTTTGAAAATTCCTTGGCAGTTTAAAAATACCTTAAAATCAATCAAATTTTTAAAATATCTTTAAATTGTTTAAATGTACTAAAAATTTCTTGAAATCTTTTAAACGACCCTAAAATATTTCAAATTCTTTCAAGTCTTTTGGAATCTTTTGCAACTTTTTAAAGTTTTTCAAAATTCATTTGAATTTTTAAAAATAAACTAAAAACTTTAAAGTCGTTTGGAAAACTTTCCAGTTATTAAAATCTATAAAAAATTGCTTGGAATCTTTTAAAATAACTCTGAAATATTTAAAATCCTTTAGAATACCTACAAAGTAATGGAATATATAATGAAAGTAATATTAATTAAAATTATCAAAATCATTTGAAATGCTGAAAATATTTTAAAAGAATTTGAAAATATTCAGAAAAATCTGAATTTAAAAATAGCTTGGGTTAATTTATTGAAAGGTAGATTACAAGAGTAATATTTTTGTTTGAAAAATTAACTAAATGTACTTAAATGACTTAAGAGCATACATAAAAACGAAAAATTGGTAAAATAAGTAAAATATGTTAACCTCTGTAAAGGGTAGTTTTTCACGTTTACAGGTAGTATTTTTGGTCTAATTGTACACAAATTTTTTTCCTGAACATGTGGTACCATCAGTTGTATTCTCTGGCAATCAATAATGATATTTACTTATTAAGAAAAATACAATTTTATTTTTTTACGTCTGGAAAGATTGATGATTTATAAATTTAGGGAAGAAAACCTATTAAATACGACATCGTTGCCTAATAGTTATATAGTTATATTTACGAAAATGAACATTAATTTATTATTTTAACCATTTTCAGACAGTTTAAGGCTCCAGGACTACAGTTTGACATTATTTAAAAAAAAAAAAAAGAAAAATAAGAATTTATTCGTTTACCAAATAGAACGAGTTAAGGGAAAGGTGCGCCATAAAAAAATAACAAAAAGTTTTTCTAGAAAAACATACTGTATAATTTACTTCATAATTTATAATTTTTTTTTAATTTTAAAAATGAAATCTGTAAGAGTAAATTATTATCCTAAACCCTGCGAACTCAAATGCGAACATATTTTATATGGGTTACTTATTATTTTTTTTATTTTGTATTTACCGTCACTTTTATAAGAAATAAAACTCTAAGATTTGTGAAATTTAAAAAAGAAATTAATAATCGAAATTGAAAAACAATAATCAATAATTAATATTTGTGTAATGTAATCGACTTAATTAATTAAAACTACGTTTTACACTAATTTTCAGTTTACTCTTTTTAGCAGTACTAATGGGCTACTAATGGGACAAACATGGTGACAAACGTTTCTTCTATCACCCTATATTTTTATTTTTAAAAATAAGTAAGAAATAAGAAAAAAAATTATGTTGGCTATTGATAAAAAATTCTTATAGCAATTATAAGAAAAATTTTTATATGAAACAAAAAATTCGGATGAAAATAAGACAGTGATGAATGCTTGGTAACAATCTGGGGTAAATATATGAAATATATATGAAGGGTGGCAGAACAAACATGTTGTGAGAAAAAGATTTGTTCGAATTATAATTTTTTAATACAGTAATGAAAAAATTAATTTACATTTTAGTTTATATTTTAGCATTTTAGCGTAGTATTTTTTTCTGCAAAAAATTGCAAATTCGAGTTTCAATCACTTCCGAAAACTAACTTTTAAATCCTGATTCAGAATCTCAATACCCGATAGAAAGTTTTTATTTTTTATTTAAACTGAAGGTTACAATTTTTGTCGCACATTTATTTTCTTAAAACTAGATGAATTTTTCTGGTCAAAATTTTTTGGACTTAATTTATCAAAACTTCTGTTCGCTTTTTTGCTTTCCTGAAAAATTCCGTTTTTGTTGGTTG
>JAUELO010460268.1:0-12520 GCA_032357855.1 Amphibolips quercusostensackenii
GAAGGACGTCGATTGCGAATGTGATTTGGAGTAGCTACTACCTCTGCCCAAAACGCAAGTGTCAGGTCTGCTTGGATCAGCAGACATCTGTCCATCTCCACTAAAGTGCGATCCCTTCTTTCTGCAACTCTGCTCTGCTGTGTCGTATAAAGCACCTTTAACCTTCTTTTGATTCCGCATGATTCCAGGTACTGACTAAATTTTTTGTTTCAGTATTTTATCCTGTTATTGGACTGCTCATGCTTGATCCTCTTTCCAGTTTGTTTCTTTGTCAGTAGCTCAAACCTTTTAAAAGCTAGTAAAATATAGCTTTCATGTTTAAAAAAATGAACTTTACCCCATCCGGAACAGTCGTCAATAAAAGTGGCAAAGTATATTGCCCTACTCATGGATTCCTTTCTCACGGATTCACAGGTATCAGTGTGTGCGATATTTAGTATTTCAGCAATGTGTGCGGACTTGTTGGGAAAGGGAGTTTTGTTAAGTTTTCCCTGCAGATATGTCTTGTAGGTTGCAAGCTTTCTGCCTCTGCTTACTCTTTTCCCGCTACTTTTTCCTCTGACATAAGTTTTTTTTAAGTTTCTCTCGTTGAGATTTCCCAAACGCTAATGCCATACTTCAGATGTGGATATTTTTGACTCTGTCATCGCTGCAGCTGCAACTTTAGCTTGCTATTAAACGCAAAAGAGACCGTTATCCTTTTCGCGAACATTTTTCTGTTGCTGTTAAAATTAAACACAATTGCATTTTTCTTTCGAAACATGACGTCAAACCCCTTATCTATTATTTAACTAACAGACATTGAATTCGAACGTAGATCAGAAACATGCAAAGTATTTTCTAGCCCAAAAACTTCGGTTTTGCTATTTTGCTGCTCAGTAATTTTTAAAGTATCTTTATACCCCCACTTTTAACGCTGACTGATCAGGTGAGTTTTGAGTAGTTACAAGGTAGCACATCTATTCTTCGGCTATATTTGCATTCTGCTGAGTACTTTGGCAGTTAAAATTGCAATCCTTTGCCTTATGCTTTGGCTTTTTACGTCGGAAGCACATTAGTTGGAGCGGCAAAGGACGATTGTCGATCTCCGGCAGTCAGCGCAGGTGTCCGAACCCTCACTGAGGGGTGGTGACGTGCAAATGTGGTGTCGCTCTGCACCTAATCAAAGTAGCTTGTGAGGATTCCCTTTTTAATCAGGACTGTCTTCATAGTGAAAACCAGCCTGTACGGTCAACTTTGGCCCAGGCCCATCCGTGCAACGGAATGCTCGTTGTATGTAATTTAGTTTCAAATGGAGTCGATTAGGTTACCTACTATGTTTGCCCTATTAACGCTCCTTGCTAAGGTTGTGGTTCTGTCGGTTAGTTAATGTACTGCATGTTTAGCAACACTTCACATCATAGTACCCAGTTTTACATGTTAAAGCTCAGAGGGGCTTATAGACGACATCAAATCAGATTTGGCTTCCAGGTCAGCGGCCGTCCAAGATTCTACACCCGTCAAAGGTGCCTGAGTTGGGAGCTTATTATCTTGATTCTCAAAGATCGGCTTGGCTTTGTCGCCGCTAACATAACCCTTCGCATAATTTTTGATGAACAGAGCTTCCACGCGTTGTAATTTTCCTTACCAGGCGACTTAATACGCGTGTTGATCATCGAACCCATTTTGACACAAAGGTTAGCCTTACGTATTTCTTTTGCAACAAAGCGTCCTTTGGCTGAGTTCTACCACGCGCACTTTTTAGTCACTTTTTAATCAGTTTAACTAAATTTAAATAAATTAATATCAACACTATCGAGTACTTTGATATGGGGCCCATAACCTGGTTATGTGAAAAATGAACTACAGTGAAACACGTATTGAGAATTAAACAAACTGGCGGTTCATTCTAAATTTGAGATCAGATCTGACGGTAATGCGTTCGGTTGGCTACCTTAATTTAAAACTGAACTGAAGACGCGCAGGGACGTGCATATGTTTTCAAAGGGCTTGTGCACACGGATGTACCAAGTAAGGGTGCAATCTGAACAAAAATCAATTCACGATGAATGCGCAGAACATTTCCTAAGAGGAAACGTCCTTTTATGTATTTTAAACAGAAATTAAAAAAGCTTAGGTTTTCAGGGTTTCGTGCTTTTTTCAAGCAGAAAAAGTTAAGGAAAATTAGAAGAGACGAAGCAGAAAAAATGGTGGAAATGTGGATAGTGGAATTCAGGAACGTAAGAAAAAAGTAAAGAAAGTGGAGAAAATAAGAAAAAGTAAGTCTAGGAAGAGCAGAGGAAGTTACGGAAAGTATGGGTGGGGATAGTATTAAAAATTTAAAGAAGGGGCGGTAGGGTCAGTGAGGGGAACTTGTGGAAGTCGAAGTAGGGGAAGTAAAAGGAAATAAGTAGACAAGAAATAAGAAAAGTAATTGCAAATGAAGGAAAGTCGGGGACATTATTAGAAATGATGGTAAATAGGAGTGATGGCTGCAAAAAGAAAGTAAGGGAATAGAATTGTTATGTAGAAAAGCAAGGAGTTGAAAGTAGAGAAGAAAGAAGTTCTGGTCGTGAAGGGTCGTAGTAAAGAAGGAGAATAGAAAGTTTAGGCGATAAAAAGGAGAGAAAAAAAGTAGGGGAAGAAGTGAAGAATGACGATAGGTGTAGGGCATAAGGGAAGGTGTATAAAAATAAGGAAAGGTGTAGGGAATAAGGGAAGATAAAGTAAGAAAATAGATGAAATAAGGTAGAAAATGTAAGAGAAAAGAAACCAGGTGATGAAAGAAAAAGTAGGAAAATTAAAAAAAAAATAAGGGAAGGACAAGCAGGAGAAGTAAGGACAAATTATGAGGGTAGAAAATGTAAGAAGAAATTATGGAGTATTTGCGGAAGTGAGAGGAGAGAAAGGTTAGGAAAGTGAGTAAATCAGTGAAAATAAAGAGGGTAAAAAAATAAGGGAAGGAAAATCGAGCTAGGTGACAGAAGAGAAAATGGATTAGGTGAGAATGAGCGTGGAGAGCAGAAGTATATAAAATTAGAAAAAATGATGGGGGAGGAGGTAAGTGAAATGAGGGGTGTAAGGTGGTAATATAAAGAGAAATAAGGAATAGAGAGGTAAGGTAAGTGAGGGAAAATAAGGGGTAGGAGAAGTTAGTGAATCAGAGGAAATAAAAAAAGGGAACTTGGAAAAAGTGAGAATAAATGAGGAAAGGTGAAGTAAGCCTAAATGAAATCGAAAAAAATAAATGAAATCAGGCAAAGTGTGGGGAGAAAGTAGGTCAAATAAAAAAATCATGAGTACGTATGTTAACATCTCTCACAAAAAATCTGTTATTTTTGCAAAAAATAATTTATTGTCGAAAATCTTTAGAATTGAAAACAATTTTTTGTTATGCCTTATCAGTTTCTGTAGTCAAAAATTTGTAATTAAAAAAAAATCATTGAAATTTTTTAGATTGTTATTCATTAGATTATCATACGGATTCATTTAATTTTCTATTTTTGTTTAATTTTTGGTTGCTTCGTGTCTCAAATTTTAAAGAAGATCAAACAATCTTATTTCAAGACTTTATTGACATGTTAAATACAAATTCATAGAAAAAATCAAGAAAATATTTCCAGTTTGATTATTAGGTAGGAAATAAAATACAATGCAGAGCGGCTTTGATTCTTTTAGATATCTCCTCGTTTTTAGGTCTTATTTTTTGGGCACTTGTCGAGTTGAACGCATGTAAGTGCTCTCTTTGATTCATCTTGATAGAACCCATCTTCACACCCACATATATCAGACTTGCATCCCTGTTGAAATAAAATATTTAAGTAAATAATTAATAGCTTTACCAGACATAAATTATATAAAATTTTATTTTAATTCTTACTAACTTTTATTTAATTTTAGATCCATAAAAATGTTATTTAATTTGATATTTTGTTTAAAACTATTATCTGAATTCAGCTATTTTCCGAAATCTACTTACGCTCTTACATCCTTTCGGATGTTGATTTTGGCATGTCTTTTTACAGTAGGGTACGCACCCATACCGTTGATTTCGACCACAGGTTCATGCTGCTTGTGAATTTGGTTCTTAAATTTTCAAAAATAAGATTATGAAGTAAATAAAAATTATTATTTTCATTGAGGTGATTATTTAAATTGATGACGTAATAATGTACCTTTATTTTTCTGAATTATTTTAGCAATTTAATATATTTTTGAATAACTGAGGAGCCATACATAAATTACGCATAGTCTTTTCTGAAATTTCGAGCTACATACCCCTTTTCGTCAGTGCACGTAATTTTTAAAACCTTTCCATCCCAGCAATATCTCACTTAAGTTTTCTCATTCAATGGACCCAAAAGAAGACAAATTGTCCACAAAATAGTGGGACCAACAAGGACAAATATAATTCATTTATGTAAATAATTTTTTTCTAAAAGAAATTTCAATAAAACTTACGTGGATTGGCTACAATGGCTGCAATAGCAACAATGGCGAAAAATAAAACTGCAAAAATGGTAGACATTTTGGTATCACTCTCTAAATCTAAAAGTCAAAGTGATAGTAAATTTTAAATGCTTATTTCAGCATGGATTAAACAAATTTAAACATTGGCATTGTATAAAAAAAGGTCAACATTATGAATTGCTCACAATAACAGCAGTTATTTTTTTTTCTCTCATGTGAGTAATATATGTATTGAAAGACGCGAATTGAAATTCCTGTGATTCATAATAATAAACAACTAAAGCAAATAACCTTCTAGTTGTAATGACATTCCTCCCATTGAAATAAACCTTCAATGCAAAATTTACTCTTATTCGTACTTTGCTTTATTTTGTGATTAAACAAACCTGGTTACTCTTAATATCAATAAAGTACTGTAACATTTCGAGCTGCTTATTTATTTTATAGTTTACAAATTCTTGTATTAGGAATTTTAGGTATCCCCAAGTAATGTTTAAATTATATCTTTAAGGCCATAATTTATCGAAATGACTTTCCTTTTATTTTGATTTTCGAACGGCGGACTCACAATATGCCCACGATTCAAATTAGATTAAAAATTAAAATAAAATTATTACTCCTACGTATGCTTAAAATTCACGAGATTGTGAACAGATAACGAGGGCTATCGGCCTCTTCTATCTAAGCAAATAAGAAGATTGATAATAATTACTCGACTCTAGATATCTTCCTGTGGCCTTGTATGTGTGGTTTTAAACTATTATTCTCGTGAGCGGTGATTGCTTCTGGTTCATCGCTGATTTGTAATTAACTTTAGGAATAACAAAAAAAAATTTTGCTTCTCTGGCAAATCACAGTCTTACAATCATAGGTTGTATGCCAGAGAATCTGTGCTACGAACCATTTGATTTTAAAAAGTAAGGTGCCTTTAATGGTGATCATGGGACATTATATATATTTTTCATTTTATTTGACATTTTTTTAATTTAGAGAGTTGATTTTAAAGTTAAAGCAAACTTCTTTCTGAAGCTAGGGTGTGATCGCAATCACCATCCAGAGATAGAAAGTCAACATGAGATTTTAGGTTCATTAATCAGTTTCTTTTTGAAAACTCGTCACCCGAACTCGCCTTACGAGCCCTAGGTGAGACGCATCCCAACAAAGGAACGAAAAGAAGATACGAATTAAAAAAATTTACTTTATGCTAGAAATTACTAGCAGGCCGAGGGGTTATCTCGATATCCTCCTAGAAAACTAGCCATTTTCTAGATAAGAGCATATTGAAGCTGATTGTAAAAAAAAAAAGAAAAATGTTTTAAGCACATGAATTTTAATAAAAAATTATTTTAAAAACAAATAAAGAATAGAAGGAAGAAGCATTTAAACTGACTCCAAGCAATGCACGTTATAACGTTGCTTGAAGTATCCAAAAAGAATCACACCTTACTCACTTGATTGACTAAAGTCGTGACTTGTATTACACACACGCAATATCCTATCGTTTACTAATAGACTGCTCTTCACTGAAGCATACAACCCAGCGCTGGTACTAACAATAAACGAGCTTCGGAACTCGAGTGACGAGACGACGCGGACCGCTCTCCCCTCTCCGGTAGAACTGCCTGTTCCCAGCCGGCTGAGCGCGCTGTAACCTGATTGCCTGACGGTCCCCAATCTATGCTATAAGAACAGGTCTTTTTTCTCTCCGCTTTGTGCAGATGTTTGACGCGCAAGATGACTTTTAGAAGGATACCATACTTTGCTCTTATGAAAGGTGAAGTACACCTACACGTTACAGTACAATAACATTCTTGTACCTTATTAAGCTTTTTTGAAAGGCATTTTTATTGAAATTTTATTTATTCACTAATTATTAATAACATATTCATATACAGTTTGTGAAAAGCTATTATGATGACCATAAAAATAATATTTAGTATTGGATTTTAAATTAAAAAATGGAAATTTGATTCAAAAACATGACTTTTCAACAAAATACATGAATTTTTAACAAAATAGTTAAATTTTTTGCAAATCAGGTGTCTTGAAAGGTAGAGATCCGTTAAAAAACTGTGGTGTGAATTTTTAAACAATTCTAATACCTTCTTAATTATAAATAATAAGAATGTAAAGAGTGTTCTCAAAATTTTTCAAAATGTGCTCACTTTTTAAATTTTCATTTAAAATAGTTGGCTAACGAATTTGTCCTTTTCCTTCAGGCCTTAAACAATTGTGCCAAAGCTTAATTTATTTTGATTATTTTTTTGAAAGTTATCGTGCCTATAGACTACGGACTACAGACATTTTTTTTATTTTCAATCTTGTGTTTTTACAAATAAAGCAAAAACTACGCGTTCTATCAAAAAGTGATCCACAACAAATTTGTAGATCTTTTTTGTTTGCAAATTTTAATTTTTGATTTTGTTTTAATTTCGAAAATTTGTCATAATAGTCTTTAAAAGCTTTTAAAAAGACGGTTTTTTTTCTTTGTTTTTTATTCATATCGTGCGTTGTTTGACTCAAAGTTTGCTTTTTTATTTTGTTTTTTTGAATTTTGTAAATACTACAGCTCCTATAATTTTTTTTATCGAAACAAGTCATTGGGGTAAATTGTTCATATTTCTATGTACTAATTATAACCGTACATAGAATTTCTAAATTTCAAAAAAATTGTTCTCAAAAATATTCCAAATGTGCTGACTTTTTGAATTTCCATACAAAATAGCGGGTTACCGAACTTGTTCTCTCTCTTAGGACCCAGAAAAGTTGTGCCTAAGCTTAATTTGATCCGTTTATTTTTTCGAAAGTTATCGTGTTTACGGACGGACGGACAGACAGACAGACGCCATCACCAAAACTCGATTTTCGTTTTCAGGGGGCTTTCAAACGTGGAGATCCGTTAAAAAACTATGGCGTGAGTTTTCCGACAATTCTTATACTTTCCCAATCATAAATAATGAGAATTTAAAAATCTATCTTCAAAGAAAGCAAAATTAAAGCACTTTAAATTAAAAACTTTCTAAATCGAATGGAATAAACTTGAATTGAACTTGTATCATTTCTAAATAAATGTATTTAAAATTGAATAATTTCAAACTGAACATCTTTGAAATGTTTTTTTTAAATAAGAAGCCCCTAAAATTACAAAATTTCATACTAAACTTTGAAAATTTGGAAATTTTAAAATGTCCAAAATTGAATAATTTTAGATTAGAAGGCTGAAAATGTTATCATTAAAAATTAAAACAAATTGAAATTTCAATATTTCGAATTAAAAGCGCTTAATTGAATTGATCAAAGTGAAAGTAAATTGAATGTATCACAGTGAAAGCTTATGAAATGTGATGATTTTAAATTATCATTACACTAAAAAATATATAATTCAACATGACAATTGATTAAACTAATTTTTCAGAGATCAAAATATAAATTCACTGTCATGTTTAACCCGACGTTTAAAGTGGGTAAATTCTCAATTATAAACCATTAAAATTTGACTATTCTAAAAAATGTTTAAAATCAAAATAAATTCAAATGCGAAGCGCTACAAATGAAAAAAAAACTTTTACCATCGAACTTTAAAAATTAAACGAATTGGAACCTTATTTAAAACTGACAGCATTTTTAGTCACCAAGAATTGTGATATTGAAAATTTTTTTAATAATAAAAGAAAATATTGTTTTCGAAATGAAACCATTTCAATTTTAATTGTAAAATTAAAACTTATAAAAGTAAAAAATTGAAAATTCAGCGTTCAACATGAAAATTTAGACCTCTAAAATTGTGACTATTTAATATTTAAACAAATTTGCCCGCTGCTCGGGCACATTTTTATCATGCGCTTCGCGCTCAGCTCGCAAGTTTGAGCGCGCCTAGCGCACGT
The DNA here is from genome assembly GCA_032357855.1 of Amphibolips quercusostensackenii. Taxonomy (NCBI): domain Eukaryota; kingdom Metazoa; phylum Arthropoda; class Insecta; order Hymenoptera; family Cynipidae; genus Amphibolips; species Amphibolips quercusostensackenii. The sequence goes on from JAUELO010460268.1 coordinate 8,334, forward strand.
GACTGTTGTTTCTTGCGCTTCGCGCTCGATAATATATTTACCTCGCGCTTCGCGTTCGGCAATGTATGTACCTCATGCTAAGCGCTTGGATACTTTTTGCCTTGCGCTTCGCGCTCGGTTCATTTCATTTTTCGCACTTTGCGCTCGTCTTAGATAGAAGAAAGAAGTTTACTTGCAAATATTATAGAATTGTTAAATCATCTACAATTAAAGTAATTGTTAAATTTGTTTTTATTTTAGATTAAAAAGGAAGTTTAATTGCTAAAGGCTCTATAGTCCTTAATTATATCTACAAATTTGCGCGCCTCGCGGGCTAATGCTCGCTTTGTAAGCTTTATTGCTGTTACATGCTTTTAGTTTAATTACTTTAGTTTCAAATGAAGAGGAGAACTAATTTACTTAAGGTTCTATCAACCTTAAGGAACACATTCTTATCCGGACACTCGCCCTTCGCGCTCGATATTTGATTTAAAAATAATTTGAACCTCGCGCTTCACGCTCGGTTCTGTGCACCCTATAATAGAAACAAAAAAGTTTAAAAAAGTGTCGCTTACCGCACGCGATTTGGTTGTCGCGCTTCGCGCTCCGACGTACGTTTATCGTGCGCTTTGCGTTCCGTGTTATGTGTATTTTGTATTCAAATTACTAAATTTGTATTTGATTTCGAATTTAATTGAATTTTCGACAAATTAGAGGAATTTTCAAACAAATAATTGAAGTTTAAACTAAAGAAGATACATTTTGAACCAAACATGGAATAATTAAGTTTTTAGTTAAAAAAATTAATTTTTACCAAAAAAAGTTTAAGCAAAATAGTAAAATTAAAAAAAGAGGATTTTCAACAAAAATGATGAATTATTAACCAAAAAGATTAATTTCCAACAAATCAGTTCCACTTTCTACTAAGTAGTTGAAGTTGCAAGCAAAAAAGATGAATTCTCAAAGAAAATATAATAGTTGATATTCCAACCAAAAAATATTTAAATTTTAATCTGAAAATGGCTGAATTCCACTAAAAAAGACGAATTTTTAACAAGATAGCTCAATCCTCAACCAAAAAAATCACGCGTCTTATCAAAAAGTGATCTGCAACAAATTTGTGGATCTTTTTTGAACGCATACTGTTTGTTGATTCATTTTTTTCGTGTTTTGCGTCGTTTTTCCAAAAATTTAATTATTTCATTGTTAATGTTATTTTTCACGATTAGAACAAAAACCGCGCATTCTATCAAAAAATAGTTATAAACAAATTTCAAGCTCTTTGTTGGGTGAATAAATTTTATCTATTTATTTTGTTGTATCTTGCGTCGTTTGTCTGAAAATTTAATTTTTGTCTTTTTTAAGGAGTCTTATACGAATAAAACAAAAAATATGCCTTCTATCAAAAAGTGGTTTGCAACAAATTTGTGGATCTTTTTTGAATACACAATTTTTGTCGAATCATTTTTTTTTTATCCTGTATAGTTTAACTGCAAAATGGAATTTTCGATTTTTCATTATTTTTTGTGCGGTCAAAATTTGAATTTAAAATTTTTCAAAAAATGTCTCGTAGGGTGTTTAAAAAGCAAAGTTTTTCTTTTTTTGACAATTTCCATACCGTGCGTTGTTTGGCTTAAAATGTTCATTTTTGTTTGTTATTTAGAATTTTGTAAATGCTACAACTCCTGCATTTTTTTAATCAAAAAAAGTCATTTAGCTAAATTGTTAGCCTCTTTTAGTACTACTAATAATCGTACATAGAATTTCAAAATCTTGAAAAAAAGTGTTTTCAAAGATTTTGAAAATGCGCTTACTTTTTGAATTTCCATTCAAAATGGCTGGCTAACGGGTTTGATCCTTATTTTAGGACACTTGAAGAGTATACCAAAGCCCAATGCAATATGTCAATTCTTTCGAAAGTTATCGTGCTAATAGACTAAAAATCTGCACACATACACACACAGGCAGACACATTTGCAAAAACCTGTTATTTGGGTTTGGAGGCCTCAAAACGTGGACATTTGACAAAAACAGGGGGGAAGGGGTCAAATTTTACACAAATCTAATACCTTCTCTGATGAGAATGTAAAAATCTACATTTCGTAGAAAAATTTTTGAAATATTTTAAAGTTTAAAATATTTTTTAAAATTAATTTTGAAAATAATAAATCAATTAAAATTTTATCCAGAATTTCAAGAAAAAATTTGTTATCATCTCTAAACTCTTAAAAAAAATTTAAAACTTTTAAATTTGATTTCACAGTCTTTAAAACTCTACACTTTGTTTAGAATTGGTTGAAATTTGTTAAAATGTTCAACTTTTTTTTTAATTTCTTAAACATCGAAATATGTTTTGAAATGATTCAAAGTTTTCAAAAAAAAAATTTTGTATTCTGCGAAATAAAAAAAAAGTTATTTTAAAATCCTTAGGATTCTTTTTTGACAAATTTTAAAATCTTTAAAGTTTAAAATTATATTTTAAAATAAAAGCTAAATCATCAATTGAGATATTTAAAGTTTTTGTCCATTATTTCATTCTTTTTATCTCTTTTAAAGAGTGAAAAAGTTTAAAAATTATCGGGATTAACTGCGCTGCAGCATGACAACTTTTTTCCATTGCGGCCAAAATGTGAACTCGCAAAAGCAGGTAGAATTTTTAAGATTCATTTTGATTTGGGCTTAAAAATTTTTTTTGATTGTTTTGTGTATTTTAAAATGATTAGTGAATGAAAACAATTAAGATTTATTGGAAACTAAGTGTAACATGTAAGATTTTCATCGTATACCGTACAGAAACATATTTTATGTTGAAACTGTTTTTTGTAAAAAGAAAAATTAATTAAGTATGTCATATAAGTTTCAACACGTTGCAAGCTTTAATAAACTTATCTGTACGGTCAAAATTTTAATTTTTTATTTTTGAGAAAATTTAAAAAGTTGTGATAATCTTGTAGGGTGTTTAAAATGCAACGTTTTTCTACCTACGACATTTTTCATATCGTGCGTTGTTTGTCTAAAAATGTTAATTTTCGTTTGTTTTTTAGAATTTTGTAAATACTATGACTCCGATAATTTTTTTTATCAAAAAGAGTCGCAAGGATAAATTGTTCGACTTTTTAAGTACTACTATTAATCGTACATAGAATTTTTAAATCTTAGAAAAATGGTATCAAAAATTTTGAAAATGCGCTCACTTTTTAAATTTTCCTCCAAAATGGCTGGTTAACGAACTAAACTTTTATTTTCGGACACTAAAAGAGTATATCAAAGCCCAATCCAATATGTCAATTATTACGGAAGATATGGTGCTTACAAACTAAAAATCTACAGACACACATGCAGACATGCATACATCCATACAGCCAGAAAGATCGACAGACACATTCGCAGAAACCAGATTTTCGGGTACAGAAGGTCTCAAAACGTAAACATTTGACAAAAACGAGAGGGGGTGGGGTCAGATTTTACACAAATGTAATACCTGCTTATTACAGGATGGAAATGTAACAACTTTTCAACAAAATAGTTCAATTCTCAACAACAAAAAATTCACGCGTCCTATTAAAAAGTTATCGATAACAAATTTGTGGATATTTTTTTAGTACACAATTTTTGTCAATTCACCTTTTTTTTGTATCCTGTACAGTTTAACCGCAAAATGGAATTCTTTATTTTTCATTATTTTTTGTGTGGTCAAAATTTAAATTTTCGATTTTTTCGAGAAAATTAAAAAAATTGTTGCGATAATCTTGTAGGGTGTTCAAAATGCAACGTTTTTCTTCCTTTGACATTTTTTTATATCGTGCGTTTTTTGGATTCAAGGGGTCTCAAAACGTGGACATTTGACAAAAACGGTGGGGGGGGGGGGGGTCAAGTTTTACACAAATCTAATACCTTTTCATTATAGAATGAGAATGTAAAAATTAATTGTTAATCAATGAGTTTATCTTCTAACCAAGTAGCTGAATTTTTAAATAAGTAAATGAATCCGTAACCTAATCAACACACTTATATGCCCTGCGACTGTAGATAAAGTAGAAATCACTTTTCTAAATTAACCGAAATAATTTAAATAATACAAACTTGAATTCCACTGCGATCAGAAGTAAATTCCCGGTTTTTAAATTAAATTTCCAGTCGTTTCCCGGTCAATGAAATTCCCGGTCTTTCCCGGTGAAGTCGCCATCCTGATTGTGTAAATAGTGTCA